>JAAEAF010011061.1:0-16442 GCA_011037195.1 Triatoma infestans
ACCACAAAATGAAGCAGGCTACCACGGAAAATGTCTCTGATTCTTATGGATTAATTAAATTAAAGCAAGATTCTTATTTTATATTGGGTGGGGAAAGAAAGGTAGTAATGATTTCAGAAACCTATTCTGTTTATGAGATATTTTGTACGGCAATGGCCAGAAGAGTTTTTAAGGGAAAAAAAGTATTCTTTCTTGCTCTACGTTTCGTGTACTGTTGGTGCCCTTCTTCAGGAGCTCTTTAAGATAGAAGAAGAGTGAACGTTGAGACTGAAATAAAGATTTTTTTTTTCAGTCTCAACGTTCTCAAGTTCAATCCTCTCTTTCCCTAAAGAGCTCCTGAAGAAGGGCACCAATGGTATCCGAAATGTAGGGCAACAAAGAATTATTTTTCTTTAAAAAACCTCCTCTGGCTATTGCCGTACAAATATCTCATTGTAATTTTATGGCCTGACGATTTGAATACTATTCTGTTTATTTTTGTAATCACTGAAAATGGAAGGAAATCAAGTTTTTTTGGTGGGGAAGGGGTTTCATGACCCACTTTTGTAGATAAAATATGTTTTGGAGGAGGACTTCTCAAAAATTTTGAGATATGCACTGCGATATACTTTGTAATCTCCATACTTATGGGATCCAAAATAAAAAAATAAAATTAATTAACTTATTTATTTGGCAAGATATTTCCAGAATTGACGTTCCATTTTTATCATACATATCTCTTGCTGGAGTCCCTAGTGATTTAATGGAAGAATTTGTATGAAATTTATTATTAGAAGTAATATGCCACATTTTTCATTTTTCAATTTTATTTTTCTCTCACTATTATTTGCACTTCAGTTTACGGTTTTCTTTTTCTATTCCATCATTTTTTAACATTTAATAAATAAATTTATATCACTATTGCAATAATTACGATCCATTTTTGCTATAAAATAATGTGTGATAATTGTGAATTAAAAATTAATTAAAAGTAATGGAGTTTAATGGAGAAAATCATTTGCTATGAGCTTTAAATAATGAGATCATTATATGGCAATAGCCAGAAGAGTTGAAGAAGAAAAAAAAGGGAATTCTTTTATTGAATCTACTTTTCGGATACTATTGGTTCTTCCTTCTTCAGAGTTTAGGATAGAAGAGGAGTGAGTTAAAGAAAGTTAACCTTCCTACCACACCCCAGTGTCGTATACGACACTTTACATTTTCCCTCAGGTGTTGCCCAACCTGCTGCAGTTGGTAGGGGCTGGAAGGGTCAGTTACCCTTTCTGCTAGTAGTCTACTAGACGCCAGATTAGCAAGGAAAGTCAAACAGATAGTGCTCTTACGTAGGCCAGAGGATTTCTATCTGTAGGTTCACCGCAGTGTCGGAAACGACACAGGGGTGTCTTATTTGTTACGGTTTTTCATAAATGCTATTTTCGTTTAATTGGTGATTTGGTGTTTCTTTCGCAGTTACTATGGCTGATCCACGTCGGTTTATTACCGAGGAGGAAATACGATTAGAATTACTTCGTCAAATCGAAGAGGATGTAGGAAGTGTAAGTGATACGTGCAGTGAAGCAGACGACGATATACTGTCAAATGACGATGTAGCAGATGACGCTTCTCTTTCTGACGATAAAATATCTGTTGATCTTGATGATAAGGATTTTGTTTTTGAAAAAGGGGAGAGAAATTTCATTCTAGGAAGGGATGGGGAAACAATATGGACGGACCATACTTTGTCTAGTGTGTTCTCACGAACCCCAAGAAAGAATATAATCACCCATCTACCAGGACCAAAGGGGAAAGCGAGAGAATTGGTCAGAAAAATGGACCTATTTTCTCTATTCATTACAGGAGATATGATCGACCTAATAGTGCTTTATACAAATGAGGAAATAGACAGAAAATCGGTTAAGTTTACCTCAAAACAGATGCGACAGAAATAAAAGCACTAATAGGAATGCTATTCATGTCTGGGGTTCTAAAAAACTCAGGTCTGACATTGACTGATATGTTTTCACCAATCTTCGGTCCACCACTTTTTAGGAACACCATGTCTAAAAACCGATTTGAATTCCTATTGAGAGCACTTCGTTTTGATACAAAAACTACGAGGGAATCAAGGAAGAGAGAAGACAAATTCGCAGCATTCCGGGAAATTTGGACTTTATTCAATCAAAATTGCAAGACGTACTACTCACCTTCGGAATAGGTTACTAGATGAGACCCTTCTAGGCTTCAGAGGTAGGTGCCAATTTCGTATGTATATCCCACAAAAACCCGACAAGTACGGTCTCAAGATAATTTCTTTATGAGATTCAAAAACATTTTACTTTTGTGGAGGGGTTCCATATATTGGGAGAGAGAACAGACCGAAAAATAGTTTACTGCTGCCTACCCAGTACGTTCTTACCCTAATTGAACCATTGAAAGGGACCAACAGAAATGTAACAACCGACAACTGGTTTTCATCATGCGAACTGGTGCATAATAAAAATAAACTGGCTTTTGTAGGAACTCTCAGAAAAAATAAGAAAGAGCTTCCACTGTCCATGGTAAATCCGAAGGGACCAGTTGGCCATTCCAAGTTCTTATATGATGACGAGAAAATGATAGTATCTTTCTCTCCAAAGAAAAATAAGTGTGTAGTCCTTATATCTTCAATGCATACCACAGGTGAATTTGACGAAATAAGCAAAAAACCAGAGATAATTGACTTCTATAATATGACAAAAAGTCGATGTGTTTGATAAACTATGCCATGAGAAAACCACTAAGAGGAAAACTAACCGCTGGCCAATGAGGTATTTTTATGGTGTTTTAGATGCAGCTGGTTTTAATGCTTACGTGATCCACAAAATGAACGTACCCGTCTTACCTGCTGGTAATACATATCGCTCGGAGTTTTTGAAGACCTTTGGATTTGCATTGATAGAAGAGCATTTGAAGAGAAGACTAATGAACAAGTGTATTCCTCGGAAAGTAAGAATTGAAAACAGTAACCTTCAAAACATCCCTTTGTATGACGAGCACGACAATCCATCTACGTCAGCTGGAAGACCAGGATAATGTGCATTCTGTAACTGGAAGAAAAACAGAAGAGGAAATCATTGTTGCGCCAAGTGCAATAAAAGCCTGTGTGGTGAACACAAGAGAATTATTTATTTAGAAACGGACGGTTCTAGTGACTAATTGCTTAGATAGGTACATTTACGTTACTCTAATGAAGGTTTTACGAATGTTTTAACAACGAAAGGTTTTAACTACGTAACTATTTAAAATTTACAATATACAAAATTGATGACTAGTAACAACAGAGTTACAAATAAAATAATTAAGCATAATCTGGACATACCTTGATATACTGGTGGTGAAAACTTTACATAATACATCACATCTCGTAATACAGATAGTAAAAGTATATTAGTAGATATAATTTGCTGATTCTAGGGCCATTTTTTTTGAGCCCCAGGCACTTATGAATTTACGTCCGAAGGCAGGGGTCTGGCGCGCGGCTACAAAATTACGATGAGACCCCCATCTGATTTTTAACCAAGGAAAAAAAATATTTTTGAGCCGGGAGATGGCATGCGAGACATGCGGCTACGTTTTGAAAAATCTAGCTTGAAAACAGTCTAAGGTAAAAAAAATATTTGTTAGCCGCGAGATGGGCATGCCTGACCTGCGGCTATGTTTTATAATATTTAGCTTGAAAATATAAGGTCGAAATTTGTCAGGGAAAAAAATTTTTTTTGAGCCGGGAGATGGCATGCGAGGCATGCGGCTAAGATGTGTAATATTTAGCTTGAAACATTTTAAGGACTTTAATAATGTTTTTGAGCCGTGAACTGTCATCCAAGTCGAGGGCTACTATTTTATAATATTTAGCTAAACACTTTAATATTTTTTGATATTTTGTTCATGTTTACACTTATAATATTTTAGCTAAACACATTTAAGGACTTTAACATTGTTTTTGAGCCGTGAGATGACATACACGACATGCGGCTAAGATGTGTAATATTTAGCTAGAAACATTCTAAGGACTTTAATAAGGTTTTTGAGCCGTGAACTGTCATCCAAGTCGAGGGCTACTATTTTATAATATTTAGCTAAGGACTTTAATATTTTTTTGATATTCAATACTTTGTGTATTTTTATGTATTTAATTCTGTTGTCAATAAGGTAGTCATAATAAAACAATTATTTCAAAAAGAAAACTTGTTTATTTTATGTTTATCTTACAAATCGGTTCTATATAAATTATTTATTATGTTTTGTTTTCATAATTACATCAAGAAAATTACAATGGTAAATTTCATCCAAGTCTCTAATAATATTATAATATGAGCCGCCGATAAAATTTTAAACTCTATGCAAGTGTCAGGTCCTACTTTACACTTTGGGTTTGACCAAACACAATCTATATAATGGAAAGGTTTATGCTTGCTTTTTCTAATATAATCTTTAGAATAATTTTCCAATTCTTTCATACGATTGTATATTCTCATGAACTTAACTGCAACGGCTCCATCTTTTCCTAAGGTAATTTTGGAGAAATCTTGTAGAAATTGTTGGTAGAAAGGGTGTGATGTAACGTAAGTCCACTCCTCCATTTCTTTTATATTGTAACAGCTTGCTAATACAAACACAACTAATCTCTTGTTGGATGTGTTGCATTAGTTTTGTGTTAAAGTATATATTTCATATAATAACAGTATGGGCTTTCCTTTTTATGCAATGTACAAGGACAATCTGTTACCATATTTAAATCTAATACAAGATTACAATACACACATGCTATTGTATCTTTCTTAATATAAACAAATCCATTAAAAGCTAACACATCTCTACTAACACAGTTGTAATTATTACATCTAGTAAAAGTATTTAATCTAGCTTGAGAGTTGAAAAGATCTAATTTAAATTTGTTAATGTTTGCCCAAGAGGCCAATCTATACACATATTGAAGTGAACAAATATACTTAGTATTATTATGAAAATTACACTTAAAATGATTTACTGGGGGCAATGTTTTTATTGGGGGACACCCAAAATCTTGTAAATCATATACAGGTTTATTCAGTTTCTTTTCTAAAAATAAACACTTTTCCAATCCTTTAGAAAACAAATACGTACAACCTAAAGTGCACCTCTGTAAAATGGGGTCCAACTGTTCGTAATCTAAATCACCATCATCTTGTGCAATTCCATGATGATTGTTCATTAACCATCGGTTAGGAGCACTGGATAAGTTGTTAGCATTGTCGGGCAATTTAAACATCCAACATCCCAAGATGCTTAAGTTTGTGTCAGCAATGGCCATCTCACGAACAATAAACGTATCATCATCATCAAAACTTTTCCTTTTTTGATATCCCTGCAAGTCAATTATTAGAGGATGCATGATGATGATGGTGGTGGCACACATACAGTGTATGAATGTGAACTAAATCCTATTAGTATGTTTCCTTGCATTTATATATATATACACCCCCTCTAGAAATATGGTTTAGTACGTGCATGCGCATGTGATAATGAAATTGAAGAAACAGCGTCTAGTTTTACCCGTTCTAAATAATGATTCAAACCTGGAAAAAAGAAGTTTATTTAGACATAGTGCACTTTTCCCCAACATCATTCGTTGTTTAATATGTGGACCAAGTAATTGTGGCAAAACCAATTTGTTATTAACCTTACTTATTCAAAAGAATGGCTTACGTTTTAAAAATTTATACATTTATAGTAAATCACTAAATCAACCAAAATATGAATATTTAAGTCAAGTGATGAAACATGTTCCCAAAATTGGTTATTATAGATATAGTGATATGGACGATATAATTAGTCCACAAGATGTTAAACCTAATTCTGTAATAGTGTTTGATGATTGTGGTTTAGATAGTCAAAATGTGATTAGTGAATTCTTCACCAGAGGTAGACATCAAAATGTGGATACATTCTACCTAATACAAACCTATGCATACGCCAAGAAACATATGCTGCGCGATAATACAAATGTAATCATCGCCTTTAAAATGGATGATTTAAACTTGAAACACATTTATGATGATCATGTTAACGTGGATATGAGTTGGAACAAATTTAGAGAGCTATGCAGTCTGTGTTGGGATGATAAATATGGGTTTTTAGTGATTGATAAGGATAAACCGTTAAATAATGGAAGATATCGTAAAAGCTTTGACATGTATATTGTGGACATTTAGATTTCTCCGTAGTCTCAAGATGGAACGTGCAGTGAAAACAACAAGAAATATTGTAAAAGCTGTTAAATCGTTAAAACGCAAATATAAAGAATTAAAACATCAAGAACAAGAACAAGAGAGTCTGATTAAAAAACAATTGAAGCCAGTTATAGAACCTTTAGAAGAAATAAGTAGACACGCTAGGAAAAAGCCTAAAATGGATGATGATGAGGATGGTAGCATAATTAAACAAGAAGAAGAAGACGAAGAAGAAGAAGAAGAAGAAGAAGAGGAGGAAGATTATGAAATGGTAAAATCTTATATAAACTTAAAGAAATCAGCACGTGATTTACAATATGGTATAAAATTTACTCATTCTGGAAAAATGACAATAGGTAATAAAGAAATTTCCATAAATAATAATAATGATTTCATTATTGATAAACATAGATTTAAGGGAACAAAGGGGTTATATGAATTACTGTTTAAAACAGACCCCAAACATTATAACGATAGTGATTTAAAATCATACAAAGAAATTCTGTTATTATCAAACGCTCATAGAAGACATTATAGTGAAGAGAAACCAATTAATGCTAATCGAGGGAAAAAATATACTTTAATCATATCAAAATTGTTCCCATTCTCAGTAACACCTAGCAAAAAAGGCTATGGATTCATGAAAAATGATGATGTAGTCTACGAATACTACAACGATCCTAATGAATTGGTGGACAGATTAAAATTATGTCTAGCCTCGGAACAAAGTGGAAATAATAGTTTAGGAAATGAAATAATTTCAATTATAAGTGAGCTGAAGGAAGATGGTTACATCAGTTAAGTGGAACAGTGCAAATAGAGGACATGCCCATCGATAAATTTGGAAGATCTTCAGAAATACATCATCATCAAGATTTGTATGATATTTATAATATTGGCAATGATACATATGTAGACTTCAAACATAAAACAATAACAGGAGTTAATACGCCTAAAAAAGGATTGGACGTTGTGAATAAAGAATATTTGGAAAAGTTTATTCTTAAAGAAAATATCGTCACTAAATCATATCTTCAAGAATACATCAACGTTTTTGACAGTAAAAGAGTGGAAAATGAAAGGAACCTTTTGCAACCTTATTTGCTACGATTAGAAATAGAATAAGTGAATGGCCTGAACATATGAGTGTGACAACACAAATGCTTAGAGACCTTCTTCAGTACCCATGAAAACATGTCTACGATAAAAAAGGAAATAGTTGATGAGTTAATGGCACCTGCTAGAATTCGATTTAAAAGGAGAAAAACTGTTCTAAAAGAAATTGATGACTTGTGGCAAATCGATTTACTACATGTTAAGCAGTATGCAAAGTATAATAAAAACAATACTTTCATTTTAACCGTAATTGATTGTTTTTCCAAATATGCTTGGGCTGTGCCAGTGAAGACAAAAAACTCTAATGATGTTACCAATGCTATGAACAAGATATTCCAACAATCTGGAAGAGTGCCTAAAAATATTCAATCCGATAGGGGTTTAGAATTTTATAATTCCAAATTTCAACAGCTTATGAAAAAACATAACATAAATCATTATAGTACTTATTCATCGATAAAAGCATCAATAGTGGAACGATTCAATAGATCATTAACTTGGTAGAATTTATAAACAGTTTCATTACAATGGTTCGTATAAATATTTAAATATATTACCATCAATTGTCGATGAATACAATAATACAATTCACTCTGCAATTAAAATGAAACCAGTTGAAGTTAATAAAGGAAATGAAAAAAGTATATTGAAAAATATTTTATTAAAACAAAAGAGCAGCAGCAGCAAGAAACCTCTAAATGTTGGCACAGCTGTTAGGATATCGAAGATTAAAAATGTATTTGCCAAAGGCTATACTGCTAACTGGTCTACGGAAATATTCTACATTTATAGTGTGCATAATACAGAACCAACTACTTACACTTTACAAGATGAAAATAACCAAATTATTCAAGGTAAATGGTATCGTGAAGAATTATCTCCTGTCAAACATGATAAAGTCTATTTAATTGAAAAAATACTGCAAAGAAAACATGATAAATTGTTGGTAAAGTATTTAGGAATGAACAGTAAAGGATGGATCAAAAAACAAGACTTGGTATAGTGAAAAAAACATTTATTGTTGTATTTCATGTAATACA
The DNA here is from genome assembly GCA_011037195.1 of Triatoma infestans. Classification (NCBI taxonomy): domain Eukaryota; kingdom Metazoa; phylum Arthropoda; class Insecta; order Hemiptera; family Reduviidae; genus Triatoma; species Triatoma infestans. The sequence continues at coordinate 8,384 of JAAEAF010011061.1, forward strand.
TTACTATGTTTGTTAATATCTATATCAACACAATTATCATTTTCAGTATTATGTACTTCATCTGTAAAATACATAGTATTTTCCAATGTTATTATTAGCATTAAGTTATGTAAATAATTGTTAATTATCCAAGCATTATGTATAATTGACATTATTTGGTTTTTATTTAAATATATTTCTTTAATTATCACATCTGGTGTTATTGTTATTGTTTCCTTAAGTGTTAACACTTTTCCCTTTTTATGCGTAAGATACATGGAGAGGGTACTGTCTTCCATAAGCATCGTCACATCTGCATTTATATTTTTCGTCCTCCCAAAATATGAAACGATCTCACCAAATTTCTGCTGTAGATGATGCCAATGAACGAGTGTTAAATTGATTCCAACACGTCTCTTTACTATTTGCACCACAACGTTATAATTATCACCATTATGTTTTGTTAGCCCCACTAACAGTTTGAAACTTCTTTTAAACTGTAAAAGAGATGTGGAATAATGAAGAGCGCCACTCATGTTTATTGTATAATGTTTTCAATCAGACTGATTAAAAAAAATGATTTGGTGATCAACTAGTTCAGTAAGATACCGCCAGTGGCGGAGTGAGGGATGTTGGTCTAAATTCAATATACAAGAAGATGATGAAATGCTGACAAGTGTCAGTATGGCTAAAGTAGTTGGAAGAGGTGTTATCGACTCTGCAATCAATAATCTTCCTTTTGAATTACATCTCCCTGGTTATCGATTTTGCGGCCCTGGAACTAAATTACAACAAAGAATAAATCAAAGCGGTATAAATCCATTAGATGATGCTTGTAAAGCTCATGATATTGCATATTCACAACATAAAAATTTAGAAGCAAGACATAAAGCCGATCAAATATTGGAACAAGAAGCTTGGAAAAGACTCCTAGCTAAAGATTCTTCGCTCGCAGAGAAAACCAGTGCATTGTTGGTGGGAAATATAATGAAAGCTAAAGTTAAATATGGAGCTGGCAAACGGCGACATCGTCCTTCATTTAATCAATTATTAAAAGCAGCAGCAGTTGGAAAAAAGAATAATAGCGGTGATGTGTTGAAATCGGTTAAATGTGCTTTGAAAAAAGCTAAAGATTACCTAAAAACAAAACCAAATAATATTAAAGCACCAAGAGTTATTCCATTGAGGAAGAAACCATGGGTAGGAGGCGTACTACCGCTAATTCCAATACTTGCAGGCCTGTCGGCAACCATAGTGAGAACAGTAAAAGACATAGATCAAGCGAAAAAAACTCTTCAAGAACAAAAAAGACACAATATGGTTATGGAAGGACAGAAGGTTGGGCAAGGACTCTACCTGAAACCGTATGGAAAAGGTTTAGGCCTTTATCTAAAACCTAACAACAGAAATTAAATCTACCAAATCGGGCACTTACAAATTATGATATAACTAAGGTTGCCAACAAATATTTACCGCATTTCCGGGGCGTATTCATGAGAGATAATCTACCATCACGTCCTAGGACTCAAGAACAAGGTATAATCAATTTGGATTCTTCAAAGAATACTGGTACTCATTGGACAGCATATTCTAAAAAGGGAAATAAAGTGTTCTATTTTGATAGTTTTGGTAATTTAAAACCGCCTAAAGAATTGTTAAAGTATTTAAAACAGTGTGACATCTATTATAATAGAGAACGCTATCAAAAGCGAAACCCTTGGAACTGTGGCCATTTATCTTTACAGTTTCTGCTGAGAGAGGAAGCGGCAAACAACGTCTAGCTATTCTTTTCTTCTAACTGGTTTTGATTCTGTATTGCATGCATCCATATTTCCATCATTGAATTGGATGCAAATAGAAATTATAGTGTTGGACTATTACGACTAGAAACGTACAATTCAATACCAAATGTGGAGGCTGGAGTGAACAATAAATTCCATTTCAATTTCGATAATAAATTATATGTTATAGAAATACCAACTGGTACGTATGAAATTGGTGCTATTGAAAGATATCTTAGAACGCTGTTGTTGAACACAAATAAGTCGCTTGTGTTGCATTTAACGCCAAATCACAATACGTTAAAGACTTCGCTTAAAACAACATTTGAAGTCGATTTTACACAACCCCACAGTATTGGGCCACTATTGGGGTTCAATAAAGTGATTTTACCACCGAACAAAACACACATCTCCAACAATATTATAGATATAAATCCGGTGAATGCGATCAGTGTTGAGTGTAACATTGTAAGTGGATCATATAATAATGGAAACCCAAGTCACACTTTACACACATTTTCACCATTAGTGGCAGCAGGTTATAAAATAGTGGAAACTCCATCACCAGTTATTTACCTACCCATTAATACAAATTATATCGACAATATCAGTGTAAGATTGGTAGATCAAGCCGGACGTTTGATATCCTTCAGAAAGGAAAGAATTACAATTTGTCTACATATAAAGGAAGGATAATGGGTATTGATTTTAACAACATTTTTTTCTTCTTCTTCTTTGGGCAATAATTTTATACTTAAAGCAAAACAAGGAAAAAGTAACATCAGTGCTAAAGCAGAAAGTGAACAACAACGACGTCGACCTTTATCAATAAGCAACGTCAAGTTTTTAAAATCAATAGGATACAAAGTGCACAGATATGGATCACATATTAAACATTAAGAACGACAATATTGAAAGCTATGAATATCATTCGTACACGCCATTTAACTCATCAGGCCTCTCAAATAATGATGAAATTCGCATCACCATGTTCCAAACTGATGTGTACACATTACCAAGTGAAAGTTATCTGTTCATCGAAGGCAAGTTGGAAAAAGGCGAAGCTGAAAATGCTACTTATGCCAAACTAATAAACAATGCTTTTGCATTTCTATTTGATGAAATTAGATTTGAAATTAATTCAGTGGAAGTTGATAGTGTTAGAAATGTTGGTATTGCTAACACATTGAAAATATATGCATGCTTTTTCCCCTCTCAAATTAGAGCTTTTGAAAATGCTGGAATTGTTGACCCAAATGAGGCTAACACATCAACTATAGTTAATGCAGACCAGCGTTTCAACGTTTGTCTACCACTTAGATATCTATTAAATTTCTTTGAAGATTATAAGAAAATATTGGTAAATGTGAAACAAGAATTAATATTAAAAAGATCCAGAAGTGATTTGGATGCTCTTGTTGGTGATGCAGTGACGGCTAAAGATTGTACTATTACATTGAAGAAAGTTGTTTGGAATATTCCACATATTAAGCTATCAGACCAGGCGAAACTACATATTTATAAGATTATCGAGAGTCGTAAGCCGATACCGCTAGCTTTTAGATCCTTAGAATTACATGAATATCCGAATTTACCTACAACTAATAAAATCACTTGGCATGTGAAAACATCAAATCAATTAAACAAACCAAGATATGTGATTTTAGCCTTTCAAACCGACAGAAAAGATAATATGGCACAGAACAAATCTATTTTCGATTCTGCTGATCTACGAAACGTTAAGCTTTATTTAAATGATTACAAGTATCCGTACAACGATATGCATTTGAATTTCGAAGAGGGTAAAATTTCACCATTATTTGAAGAATATGTTAGATTTCGTCAAGAATACTATGGAATGACAAGAATCGAGTCGTTATTTGACAGAAAAGGATTTGCTCAAACACCCTTTGTGGTAATTAATTGTGCAAGACAGCCGGATAGGTTAAATACATCTGTAGTTGTCATTCACATACACATTGAAACTAATAGACCAATTCCACAAAAAACAAATGCTTTTTGTTTAATAATTCATGATACGCTTATGGAATATACACCATTGAATGGTTTAGTACGTAGATATTAGTAAAATGTATTTAAAATAGCTAGAACGTAATATTATTATAATTGGTTTTTTGCTATATTAAAATATTTTATAAATTATGAGAAATGTATAAATTATAATTGGGTTTTTTAAAATATTATTTTATCATAATATGTTATTTTTATAAGATATAATAAATTATCATTCTAAAATGAGTTGTTTTTTTATCGCCCCAAGACCTGATATTCCTATTGCGTTAGTACGACTAACTCTATCTTTGTTAAGATTGACGTTATCTTATTATGTGTTAAAATTATGTCAATAAATTTTTAAAATAAAAAATTATTATAGAAATGTACGTACTAGCCGGATATTCTTATTGCGAAAATTATTATTATTAAAGAAATGTGCGTACTACTAATGGTGTTAAAATTATTTCAAATAAATTCATATTATTATGATTAATTATTTTTTATCAGCCGACAAAGGCGGTAAACACATCTTATCGCGCCAGGATATGATTCACCGACTTTATTATTTTATATTTTATCTACACACAGGATGTACTCAGCTTCGCCGCCTTTTATCTTATTATGTGTCAATACAATTTTTAATCTTTATATATATATATATATACACCAGATGTTTATTACTCAGCTTTGTATTTCTAACAAGTGGTGGGGCCTCATATAACAGTATAAATAGTGGAGTAATGTACATTACATCTTCAGCTTTATTCGTCTTCACAACACTCAGGGTAAGTTTAATTTCTATTTTTTCAAATCCAATTAAGTCCTATCTCTAGGAGGAGACCCTCTGATTCTCTTCGGAGCTCAGAGGAACCGACTAGTTAGCTATTCTTCTCAAATCCAATTAAGTCCTCGCACCATGTCTATGTGTAAGTGGCTAGAAGGAGACCCTCTGATTCTCTTCGGAGCCCAGAGGAACCGACTAGTTCGCTATCCAGATGCGGATGTTCTGACGAACGTGTGTAAGCTAGGGCGCTCGGCAAAGTTCCAATCAGCCCCGATAAAACGCTGCACAAGTAGGCTAAGTTCATCCCGAATCCGCTTTGCGGTCGCTGGATGCGGTACAATCAGGCAGGTGCATAGGATGATGGATTTTTTTTTGTTTTTACATGGGCATAGGATGATGGATTTTACATGTAAAAACTATAAGTATAACTATATTTCAGCTAAAATAATGTCTACAATTATTTTGAAGAAGCTGTTGGAACGATCACCATCCATTATTTATAAACGTTTTGGAGATTTGGAAGAAAACAAATCATATCCAATTGCGGCGTTTAAGAAGGTGGAACATACCAAGTTCGGTCCTGGTCTGACAGCAGTGCTCCATGACCAAGAAATTCTAATAAGAGTGTTCCTTCCTAAACGATTTGTAGAAGCGTTGAGCGATGAAGATATTCTCACTTATGAAGGTATGTAGAGCAACACATATTTTATTCTATTTCCCCCCTTAGCATGTTATGTATTTTAGTTTTTATTTTAAGATGGTGATCTTGCGTTAATATATAAAGGAGCAAGGGGCAACTATAACAATATAGAATTTACCCCATCACATAAACCAGGGGGTCCTTCCAGAAGCAAGAAGGCTAAAAAGACACAAACGGACCAAGATTAAATTTTTTCTGTGTAAGTTTTTACATTATGTCATCTCTATCTTGTGATAAGTGTGGAAAGAGTTTTTCCAAACCATATAATTTAAGGAGGCATGCTTTAACATGCTTACAAAAAACATGTCCTTACTGCGGTAATATATTCCGCACATTGGTGAAATTCTTAATACACATCTCCTCGTTTTGTATTAAATGCGAGGATTGCAACATAGTATTTGACAAAAAATCCCTCTTTCTAAAACGTACTTGCCAAAACACACCTCATTCTTCTTCATACATTATGACAGACAATGACAAGAAAGTGTTCAATAAAAAGAAATATCGTATGTTATCGGTTCCTCTACAAGATGGCATAGTAGTTACGGCATTAAATAAATCAGCCCAAAATATTTGTATAAAAAATGTTGACAATATAAAAGACCCGTTGCTATTTTTACAAGAGAAACACAACACACTTCTACAGTTGTTGAGTAAAGCTAAGGAAGAGTTATTAATTTTCAAATCATCCATTCTATTGGAATGTGTTTACAGTCGGTATAGGAATTCTGATCTTGAACAGTTTACCGATGCCAATTTTAAAACTTCCATAGAAGTTATTGACGCTAGTTGCAATTTAATTCACTACCTCCGAAGAGTTTTTGCAAACTTGTGAGCGAGATTGAAGAATTTGAAACTAGCGGATCAAACTGGAAACTGGATTCTATTGATAGCATTGTCATTAGAATAACTAAATATCAACCTTTAGGTGGAAGAGGTTACATCGCTTTACCAAAGGAAATAGCCGATAAACGGGCAATCATTAACATTTGTAATACTGATGATTTTTGCTTTAAATATGCCATCTTAAGCCGTCAGTTAAAGAAGCCGTGTAGATTATCGACGTATAAAAAACTAAATCATCCTTACAATTTCGACAATATTTCCTTTCCCACACCATTAAAAGATATACGTAAATTTGAAAAACATAATAATGTATCAATAAACGTTTATACTTTAACCGAGGAAAATCAGGTTTATCCTCTAATGATAAGTTCAAATGAAAAATCTGTAGAACATTTTGATTTGTTATATTTAAGAAACGAAAATACTTCTCATTATTGTTTGATAACAAATTTATCCAGACTTGTATCTTCACAACTTAGTAAACATTGTTGCGGTGCTGTTATATGTAAACGATGTTTTAAAACATTTGATCGCGACTATGCATCGGTAGGTGGGAAAACGGCTGAGGAACGATTAACAGACCATCTATTATTTTGCAATAAACAAAAACCTTGTCGCATTCAAATGCCTTCAGACAACAGATATTTACAGTTTACAAACTTTCAACATAAACAACACGTACCAATAGTTATCTATGCTGATTTTGAATCTATACTTTTACCCGTACACAATGCACCCGGCAGTCCCTCAACATCATGGTCTAGACAAACACACAAGCATGAAATTTGTAGTGTTGGGGCTAAAGTTGTCTCTTCACTATCAAATTATCAAAAAGACATTTTCATTTACACTGGGGACGATGCGCTCGAACAATTTATGCAGTATTTACATTCCATTGTTAAAGACGTGGAAACCTATATAAGGAGATTATTCCAATGACAGATTTATCACCACAACAACGACATGACTTTGACAATGCCACTCATTGTGGTATTTGTGACCAACCGTTTAACAATTTAGACAACAAAGTTCATCATCATGATCATCTTACGGAGGAATTTCAGTGTGCTGCACATAATGATTGTAATTTAAATTTTCAATTACCCAATTTCATACCGGTCTACATGCATATCTTAGCGGGTATGATGCTCATCCTATTATATTATCTTTGGGACAGGATCCAGGCGACATATGGGTAATACCAAATTCAACTGAGAAATATATAAGTTTTTCGAAAAAGTTTAGCGATTGTACGCTATGGCTTAGATTTTTAGATTCTTATAGGTTTTTACCAGACAGTTTAGAACGACTAATAAATAACTTGACTGAATACCCACAAATGGAACAACAATTTCCAAATTATGATGAACGAAAATTACTACTTAATAAGGGTATTTACCCATACGCCTATATGACAAGTATGGAAAAATTAGATGAACGCTCTTTACCAGCTAAACAATATTTTTTTAATGATTTAACCGATGAACATATATCCGATAATGATTATTTACACGCTCAACAAGTCTGGACCGCTTTCAATATACAAACACTTAGAGATTACACAGAATTGTATTTAACAACAGACATAATTCTTTTAAGTGACATATTTGAACAGTTTAGAAATGTGTGTGAATCCATTTACAGCATTGATCCGAGTTGGTATTTCACAACGCCTGGTTGGCATTTGACGCCTGTTTAAAATATACAAAAGTAAAATTGGAACTATTGACTGATTATGATAAACATCTTATGATTGAATCAGGTATTCGTGGAGTATCACTTCGTGTGTTACAAGGCATTCCAAAGCCAATAACCCATACATAAGTGGTTACGATCCCACACAACCATCTAACTATATTTTATATATAGATGTAAATAATCTATATGGGTTTGCAATGAGTGAATATCTTCCTTATGGTGGTTTTGAATGGGTGGACAATAGTGTGGATGTTA
>JAAEAF010011062.1:0-31255 GCA_011037195.1 Triatoma infestans
TTTTTTTTTTTTTTTGAATGAGCCATTTCTCTCTGGTTACAACAATCCCCTCTCTTTTAACCCTTCATTTCCTCTTGCAATCTATCTCTTTCGGAAACTACTCTCCTTGTATTTTTGAGTGAAGCCAACTAACTATAGGACTCTCTTTCATAATACAGCTGGTAGTGGTCTTAGTGAACCACTGGACCCCCACCACTCATCCACTCTAGCGGAGAGAAACAGCCCCTCTCGCACAGAGAGGAGAGGCTCGGTGAGTGTATATATCACTTGACTATAATTTCCTTATTACGGACTTTCCTAAGGTAGGACTTTTCGAGAAAATCCAATACATGTTCTTCATTGATCCATCAACAGCATTAGCTTTCCACTTTTTGCTTTTCCAAATTCGCATGCATATATCACCATGCATTTTTCCATTACTGGAGCTTCACCCCTCTGTTCCAGAGGATTTAATTCAATATCCCTTGTTAAATTTTCTATCATTTCTGTTTAAGAAGTAAATAAATAGTCAAATAAATTAGTTTGAATATAAAATTTTAAATAATGGGTTCTTTAAATTTAAGTTTCTTGGTATATTTTTTTGGAATTAATATATACATTCTCAACTTTTGTTATGATTTAAGAATGGGTTTAGATGTGAGCTCTTAATTCCAGTCATTACGATCTATTGTGAACATCCCTTTAACTAGAGGGCGCTATGGAATCCCATAATTTAAGGTACAAGCAAGAACACAGCGCTTTCTCACGAACAAAGACGGCCTGAAGTCTTCTTTCCACTATCGGAATCTCAACTGCTGTGCCAGACTCTTACAAATTACACAAACTGTGTGCCAAATGTACACGCTGTTAACAAAGCCATCAGAAGTAAGCCTACAATACAAGAACACCACTTTGTGGAAGGAGGAAACTGTGAACTATTTGGGAGTGTGTCTACACAAAAAACTTCATTGGAAGAATCAGGTTGAAAATGTCACTCGTATAGCCTGCTTGAGACTAAGATTGTTTTAGTCTCTCTGAAAAAACTTGGGGTACGTCGCAAGAAGTTCTGATTTCAACATACCTAAGGTATGAATGATTTTTGTTATACCATATTATTAATCTAAAATTGGTAGTGAATTCTAAGGAATGATTGTCACATCTTATTCGTCGAATGTAGTAATTTTTTTTGGCTTTAGCAAAAATTTAGTAATTAAAAATCAAGAATGAATTAATATAAGATAAAATAAGCTAGCGTAAACAAAATACTATTTAATAACAAAAAAAAAGAAGCAAAACAACAATACAACAATGTTAAATGTGAACATGAGTTTCTAGACAACAAGGCGGTTATCGAGAAGGGGCTGAAAATTGTATTGGAAACCAATAACTTGTCACCCTTTTACATGTACAAACCTAAATGAAATTCTTTCCATTCTATGTACGTGTCTGTTTGTGAGGGTTTGGTCGGCGGGTAAACGAATTGTACATTTAATTAAAATGTTACGAATGTAACATAGATGTACCTTCAAGCACGTTCAAGTTCAGCTGACACAAAGTTTTTTTAGATATGAGTGTATTAACAGTTGTACCATCAAATGTGAGTGGAATTAAATTAAATTTTTTAAATTTTTGGAAATAGTTTTAATAATCAAATTTATAAAAATCCATGTTTAATATAGTGAAAAAAGAATATTGACGTACACATATATTACGCACTTATTAAAAATAGGTAGTTTTTAACCATTCATATTGCCATATGATTAATTAGTCGTTCCGTCTACAGATCCGGGGCTTAGAATACACCTTCTTTCTCTACTTTTGTTCCCGGTCACTTCTCCTATTCTTATCTACTCCCTAGTTCCTCCGAAGAACTCAAAAATTTCACACCGCGTGTTCTTTGTTCAATTTAATCGGAGTGTCGTCACATTAAGAGTGGCTAGAATTCATCTGAATTCTTTAAGGTAACGTATACTTCTATGTGTGTGTGTCTATTTTGGACGTTGGCATGGGAAACAAAGATCCGAGAGATAAAGTCTTTGTCGACTGCGCAAATTAAACCTTTTTGGGAAAAGTGAGTCGATTTACATTTTTTTATACAATATAGGGCCTTGCAGTATTGTGCATCTTTCTCGCTTTCTGCGGCGGTTGGTTCAAATTCCACAAATTTTGACGGAGAAGTCAAGGCCAGTTCAATGGCTTTAATGGAAGTGGCAAAAAGGACTACTCCACCTAAGTTAATAATTTTTGTGGATTCCCAGGCGGCAATATTAGCGGTTTCCAGCTGGGATTATACGAATAGCAGGGAAGTGACCGAGGCAAGGAAAACTGTAGACATGTTGATCTCAGGTGGATGCCATGTGGTTATGCAGTGGATTCCTGGCCACTGTGGCCTTTTTGGGAACGACCAAGCCGATAGTTTGGCGCGGCAAGGAGCGTTACAGCAGCAGCCGCGTCCACCTCTTCCAGTCCTCCTCTGCTAAGCGTATCATAAAGTCCCGAATAAAGGAGCTGGTGAGAGCGAGGCAGGCGAGCCAGGCTGAGGGAAAGTCATGAGGGAGTCTTCTCGTCAACTCTCCCACAGGCACTGCGCCGTGCTGAAATGGTCGCAGCCTTCAGGTTGATGACAGGGCATGATTTTCTGCAGGCACACTTGTTTCGCATTGGAGTAGTGGACAGCCCTAATTCCTCTATGCGGGATTGAAGACATGGACGCTCAACACCTGCTTCGTTTTGCAGGTTTGGAAGATATAAGAAGAATGACTTGGACGATCGTGAATACGCGACCACATTATATTGGGTTGCAAGGCGCCGAATGATGAGAAATCAGTAAGGGCGCTGGCGTTACATAAAAAAAAAATTAGAGTCTTGCAGCGCATTTGTTGCAATTTAGCACAGGCTAAATGTACACATACAGTTTATTACTTTCCGACTACCATGCTCAATTCTACTTACAAACTTCGCATCAGAAATGTTTTGTTGAATTACCTGAGAATCCCCGCATTATCTTGGGGACCTCACAATCATTTATGACGATATGTATACAGGTAGAGAGAGAGAGAGAGAGTGAGAGGCCCTATTAAAATTCTTTGGGAGTGTATTGACTATTAAACCTCAACTGTTTGTTGTAGGTATAAACCTTATTATTGAGGAACCTCAGGAGTAGCTGGCACTATTCCATGAAATGAACATTTGAAATAGTATATCCTAAATGCATGGTATAAAAAAATCGCTTGGAATTAATCAAGGTTTTTCTCTATAAGAAATTAGTGGAATATATATATTTAGAAATGGAATGTTGTGTAAAACCATGGTGTACTTGATGTCGCGTTACATATAATTACGTTATGAACTTGATATCTAATATGTAACCTAAGTTAGTAGACTAAAATATTTGCTCTCTTAGCCAGGCATTTTACTGCACAAAACTGTCGGACATAAATAATTTCATTCAAGAGCTTTATAGATTGGATAATGTACCCTGTCAAATCTCTGGCATAACTTCTGAATTACGTTAGAATTAGGTTACTAGGGGGACAAATCTCTGATAAATCTTACTCCCTAAAATAGTAGAGCTAACAGTCGATTTGAACGCCAACTGAATTGAGAAATAATGAATATTAAGTAATCCTTATGGAATTACCAATCTTTATTTCTTTCAAATCTGTCTTTTTGTGAAATTTGTCTTTTTGATTTAAAAAAACTTTGAAAAGAATCCCTTACAATAAATAAAACTAATTTAGTGCGAAACAAATAACTAGTGGGGGGTGGGGGAGTTATTGAGAAGCCAGCTGCCAGTAGTGATTTTGTTACAACTAAAACTGTATAAACCAACAACCCCCCTTATTTCAAGTCAGTGCTAAAGTACTCCCAAGGGTCAGTTTTATAATCCTAAATGTATGTAACACTAGACCTCCCGTTCTCATATTCCCTCGGGCATAACAATTCAACTTTTTAAACCTCCACACATATAGAAAGTAATTAAATTTTATCTATTTTTAAATGAAAATAACTTCTATTTTTTTTTGTTATAATTATTAATTGTTTATTGTTTTAACCATTCCAGTTAATTAAGAAATAAACGCTATTTTTAAAATAATTCTAGGCAATAATAAAAACTAGACAACTCTTAGGGTAAATAATTCAATCTCAATATTAGCTGCATATCATCAATTAGCTGAGAAATATGCAATATAATAGTTTAAACGACATCCAGTCATAGTATTTTTATTTCTATATTCTGACTTCTACTAACTTTGAAACTTAATGGAAAAAATAATGGAAATAAAAGAAAATGGAAAGAATTTTCCAGCGTAAACTTTTCATTTTATTGCATATTAAAATAAACAATAAAATGAAAATAGTTCAACAGCTAGAAAAGTTTTACTCGAGATAACTGTCGACCTTTGTTATAAAAGTGAAACAATTGGAGCCTGCAATCATTATCATTCTAATTTGAGCAAAACAGAATCTGAACATATTATCCTACCGTGTATGAGAAACGGAAGAAATACAAGAGACCTTTTACAGTTAGCGGAATGAACTTAGCATTTATGACTCTTTTTATTCCTGGTCTAAATAGGAAGAAAGGTTAGTGGGATACTTGGTTGGTCAGAAGTAGCAAATAGGAGGAAAAAATATGTAATTAATACACTATGAAGTACTTGCTGAAAATAGCAAAAGACGAGGGACAGATTTTCAGAACAGGAGGCATGTACTAAACCAGAAGAATGGAAAAGGCTCTACAGGGGCTCATGATTGCAGTAGCCGTAGATGAGCTAATGATCAAGAAGACGAGCTTATTTAATACTATAAAGATATAAAATTTACACTAGGACTTAATTTAAATATATAATAAAGTGAAAAATGAGAAGTTAGCAGCTTAGAGAAAAAGAAAGGTATAGCTCATTGGCGGAAATAGATTATGATGTAAAGCAGTGACAAAGACTGATACCGACTGGTGATATAACTAATCACAGAACTCGTTTCTGACTCTTTTTATGAAGGAAATCCTGAAAGGGCAAACTTGTTTCCCAAACAGATGATTAGCCCAATGGTGGTGGATCTAAGGGATGTAGTAACGTGAAGTTATGTTGCGGTGTCTAACGCGAGCATTGATAAATATGAAAAGAAGAATGATGCTACTACTTGTAGTAATAATATTGCTTAATTTCAAAATAAACAATACGCATAATAAATATGTATAAAATATAATAATTAATGTAGGGCGTAGAAAAATATTCGTCTATCGCGCATAGTTAATATTCCAATTTTAGAAAAAAAAAAACGCATAAAACTGAGCAATCTATTTATTAGGTAAAGTGATACTTCCGGTTGAGGAATTTTGACAGGTAACTTCTTGTAGGATTCCATGATTGGTTTTTGAGATATGCTGTCCAACACAAGACAGAGACTATTTCTAAAAACCACTTTTTTTTTGGACTCAGGGGGCCTCAAAACGAGTATTTCCGTCGTTATCCGAGAAAACTCGTTATCAAAAATTTACCACGATTACAATATGGCTCTAAAAGCAGTTGGAGAAAGTTAGAGAACAATAGACAAAAAAAAAATAAAAAAGAATTGCGGATTTACTGGAAGAATTTGAAAGTCATCAAATTTGCAAAATGAAATTTCTGGCTCAGTAGATTCAGTCCTACAATGGGCACACCCCTTCACAAAGTAATAAAATATTCCGAGATAATTTAAATATTCAGAAGATAATGAAAAATCTTGCGCAATTGTTGAGATTTTGGGTGAGAAGTAATAAGAAACAAATCTCTTTCTTTCCATCTTTAATAGGGCACATCTATTGTAAAAATACAGACATTTTTGATCGTTACAAAAAGCTCGACAATTTTCAAAAAAATTATACAAATGGAAGGGTCCGAACAAAAGTTTCCTCAGATCATAATAAAAAGGTTCATTATTACAATGATGTTTATTCAGGTCTTAAAGCGTATCTAAACAGACAAACTTGCCGATAATCATAAACGTCAGTCTCTGCTGAATCGAGTTGGTTTTTTTTTTCTTTAAATAATATAAATATAAAATGAAGCAATATATCAAAAAGTATACAATGTTTCAAAGTATACTACGTTTTAAAGTACCTAGTTTTATTCCAACGTAATCCACTTTTATAGTTAAGAATTATTTATTACAGTAAAACAACTTAAAGGGAGTAAGAATTAAATTATTGTTATTAATTAAAGTTGGTTAATATTTTATGATTACAGTGGTTGTATTATTGTAGGCCGGTCGTGAGATAGAGAGAGAGAAAACAACATGGTCCAGATTCTCTTCTCCAGTTTTGCTGCAGCAGGAAAGCAACATTGGCCAATCTCATCCATCGGCTCTCTTTCTTTCTCTCGCTTAATGAATGGCTTCTACCGGGCAAGTTTTTTGCAGGCTTTGCCCTTCCATCTCTACTATTCCTTCATAATAATAATACTACTACAATATACAGTTGTTATTGTAGTAGTGAATTGTATAAAGAACAAACCTCGCCATTTAGAAACTAACTCTCAGAGAAATCTTTCTCCCTCTCACTTTCTCACTTTCTCTTTCTCACTATTGTATAACCGGGAGGAAGGAATTTTGGGTGCTTATAAATGCACGGGAAGGTTATTAGTGGGAACGGCAGAGTTTGTATAGCACAATGTTAGTAGTTGGGTATGGAGGAACAGGCCTTCAGAACAATTTCACTAACTAACAACTGGGGCAGTTATGTGTTACCAAAATATTATTCGACACACATACTAACAAAGTAAACAAACACACACACACATATAACACAGACCGCCTTTCCCCACACTCAAAATATTAAGATCTTTATTCATTGGTATAACAGCTGATATAATTTAGTACTACAGTGATTATGTTTAATCTATTTCTTGGTTTATCTTCATTTCTCTAGAATAAATTTAATTAATTAATTAATTAATAACATTTTATGAACCTTTTTAAAGACTACTTTAATCTTTTTGCGGAACATATCTCAATATACATACGTACCTTTTTATTTATTTAGGTCAAATGCCGCGTATATTCGGAAAAAAAAACTCGAATCTGCAACTTTCACTCGACTTTCTCTTCGCAAATATTGTTTAAACAATGCAATACCTACTAAACACTGAATTGGGTTTGCGTTAATTACATACCGACAAGATTTATACTTGTTTATCTGATAAATTGTAAATAAATTAAAACAGAATTAAATTGCCTTGATTAACTAATAAAAGCAACAATCCAATAATTGGGATGCTTTATTGGTTTTCAATTATCTTTATTAACAAATAATTGCAGGAGATCACGAAGAGCAGTCAATAAAATTACATTTTTTTTTTTAAATTATCCGACGTTTCGACAACTTTATTGTCTTTTCCAGGGATTAAAATGAAAAACGGTTTAAAAGGGGTTACACATAATTAATGGGGTTGCACAACACACTAAAAAAAAAACCTATGGCGCACAGCCCATTAAGGGCCAAGGCTTGCCAGACGGCGATTTGAATGGGGGGGGGGGATAGGCACGCCGCAATTCCCACGCCGTTTAGTTCCAGCCATCGCTACCTAGGGCGCTACTAACTGTAGCCTTCCCACTTTTTATCACGATGCTTGGTCAACACCGACTTTTCCCTCACGGAAATCGAACCCTGAAGTCTCGCACGAAAGGCACTAGACCAACATGTGAGGCTATTCAACACTCTAAACACAAAAAAAAAATATACCAAAATAAACTTGACAAGGCAGAAAGAGTTGCTTATGTAGTGAACTACATCATCACAAAAATGATTGAAAAAAATGATGAAAAAACATTTTTGTAATGATGTAGTTCATTACAACACAAGCAACACTTTCTGTCCTGTCAAGTTTTGTTTAGTATATTTCTTTTGTGTTTAGTGTGTAGAATGAAAATTATGTGTAACCCCGTTTAACATTTTTTTTTATTTTTATCCCTGAAGAAGACAATAAATTTGTTGAAACGTATTATAATTTAAAAAAAAAGTGTAATTTTTATTGACCGCTCCTCGTGATCTCCTGCAATTATTAATATAACGATCGAGAATCATTTTTATTAACAAATTAAATATGCAAAGTATGAAGTAAACGGAAAACAGGATTCCCCTCCCCAAATCGAAAGTAGAGAAGATTCCTAGATTTCAGTAATTGTTAGAAATCCTCACAATAAGCCACAAAGTACATCAGAGGTCATCAACCAAATGAAACACACTACAGATAAGATGTAGAATCTCGCATGCTACTAGTGATAAATCAGATGCTATTATATAAACAAAGTTGTCCTCTTGTCTTAATCTTAATCATGAACTTTTTACAATTGCGACTATTAGGAAAATTAAGAATTAGTGCATGAACTAAAAGTGTATAAAACCTGAAATAATGTATAAATTGTTTCGCAATAGAAAAATAAAATTTTGCCTGATTGCAGAACGAATAATCTTTGTAAATTTCGCTATAAAAAAAAATCCTACCTTATTTCATATAAATTCTCGTTGAAAATTGGAGAAAAACATTCAAAGACTCACTTATGGTTGTCGGATTTTCACTGAAACTTCGTGTCGTGTGTGAAAGTAGTACCCATAAGGAATATAGTTTCCTGTTTTCCCATTTTTTCAGAATTTTGGTTGTAAACATATAATATCCAGTTACAAGACCATTTGCTCAAACAGAAGACCTCAAAACATGTATTTCTTATATATATACATATATATATAAGATTTCGAAAATTTGATATCATCTCAAAATTATGTGCTTATGTAAACTTAATTATGTGCAAGTTTAATAAAAAATTGTAAAATAATGAATAAAAGTAAAAATAATAAAACATTATATTATGGCAACATTTCCAATAAAGTTTTGCTAGAAATAACAACTTGATGCAGGCGGAGTTTTAAGTTCTCTAGTTTAGTTTATGGGCATACACACCTTCGCCACTATACTTAAAACTTGGCCTTTCTGAAATTTATTTCTCATTTAATTAATTACAGGTTTAGTAATGGAGGTAGATAGCAAAAGATGGAATATAACCACAAATAAACCATAAATTTATAGTCCAGAACTTTAATAAATAAACAATATTACAAATATGGGTCTTGTGTATTATATATATGGGAATATAGGTTTGTGTAAATATTATTAATTTAATAGAACGGAAGTTTGTTTGTGTGTGTGTGTGTGTGTGTGTGTGTGTATTGTGGTTGATAAATTTTATGTACTAAAGTATAGAACGCTACTGAAACTTGTAAATAAATAAATTTTACTATAATAAAGGAAGGATAGCTAACTTGTTAGCGTACTAAAGTCCCATGCGGAGGAGCCAGGTTCGAGTCCAGCTGTGCTACCCTTAGATTTTTTCTTCCTAGGAGCCTCTACAGCTCACTGTCCGGTAATGGACAGTCGTTGTCTGTAACGAGAGAACACTATCCGGAGGCCGGCAGTGCACTGAGAAGGCTCCGGACGCCTTAAATTAATCGAAATCGATGTTGACGCGCCTTAAATTAATAATAAAAAAAAAAAATTACTATAATAACAATTTTATTTAATGTTTTGGTTTTCGTTACAACCGCTGTATTTGATGTTGTAAAAAATGCATGATGTTCGATAAAAAAAACGAAAAAAAACAACGGTTTTTTCAAATTTTCACCGACATTTCGGAAAATTTATTGACTTCTTCAGGGTAAAAATTTTCCTTGTTGAATTTCTTAAAAACTATAGTTTTAACTTGTGGCAAGTTAAACAACACAAGTGTCAACACTTGGTGATGGTATGTCACAAGTTAAACTATAGTTTTCAAAAAGAAATTCAAAGAGGAAAATTTTTACCCTGAAGAAGGCAACAAATTTGCCGAAACTCAGTGAAAATTTGAAAAAAAAAAATAGTTTTTTTTTTTGTGACCAAACCTCAACATCCATTTTACAACGTTTTGTTTAATGTATGGTGTCCGTGTATGGGGTTTAACGTACCTAAGTACTTCAAGTTATCTAAGAACAGGCAGAAACAAATTTTTATAATAAAAGGCTATTTCACCTCTCGAAAGTCGACTCGAAATTTTATGATGAGAACAGATAATCCGCGTATTAGGAACAGATAATTCGTCTGACCTCGAGGCTGCCTCGTATATGTTATAACAGGTTATTGGTTCTGGACTAGTCCTCTAAAAGCGCATCCGTAAAATATAATTGGTATCTCAAGAAAAACAAAACAATTCTTTATAGATTTAAATTTTTATAATCTATGGTTAAACCAGGATTTTATAGAGCTCCAAGAACAAATTAATTCTACGCTATTAGTTTATAAAAATTATCTACAAGATTTAGATAGACAAAAATTATTTATCTCCCGCTATAGTCCATTTTATAGACAAACTTGTTCTATAGATAATTCAATCCATACCTATTTAAATTTACGACTACCTCACAATGTCTGTAAGTTCATAGCCCAAATTAGGACGGTTGGTAACTACAATATAAAATTTATATTCAAAAACATTCTATATATTATAGATCCGCAAAAATTATACAGACTTTGTAATTTACAAGTTAAAAAAGATAATCTACCATTTATTATTTTGTATTCTGTCCTGTGTATTCCACTTTAAGAAATTACTATTCCCCGATTTGTTTAAACAATAAAAACTCCTATAATGGAGTTGATGAGGAGAGAAATTGGGATTGATTAATTAGACGAGATCTGAAGACACTGTTATAATATAACTATAAGTTTACACAAACTGCACTGGACTTGTAATGATTTTTGTAGACTAAAAGCTGGGAGTGGAGATATGGCACGGTGATATGTATGGTTGAATCTGATAGATAGATGATGTCTAGATCCTCACTGGGTTATATACATAGGTTCCCCACTATAGCCTGCTTAAGTCAGAGAGTACCAGAGAGAGTTTGTTTTCTCTCGGCCAGGCTTGTGCTCTCTCTCTTGCCGTTACAACCCCCTTTTTATTTCCATAGTTTTACTAAACTCTCAAAATAAGAAGAGCTATTTTCAGTTGTATAATTATTTCCTTAATGTAATAAAATTGAGATCATCCATGATCAGTTTGGTTGATGGACCAAACTTTTGGTTCAAAAAACATTTTGCTTGTATGTATATAAATATCTAAATATCGATTAGTTACTGTTATTTTAGTTGAAAATCTTGATCGGTGCTTTTTATGAATTTTTGTATTGTATCTTAAGTTTTATAATTGCGAAGTTGTAGCCAAACACTTGTTATAAAATCTATGTCTTGAGAGCAGTAAATAAATAAATGTAAATTAATGAACATTTTATTATAGGAGAATTATTTATTTATTCGACAGAGAGAGAGAGAATGTTTTGTATTCATAGAACTCTGTCGAAAACTAAAGTACATCACCAGGAAATTAACTGCAAAGTGGTCTACAAAATACTGAATGGATTTTAGAACCACAACGCTATGAAGCACAAAGATACTATAGAGATAATAATAAATATAGTTTACTAAGTGTATGCACAGTAACAGAATGCAGTGATGCACTTTAAAAAAAAGAAGAAGAAAAGTTTTGCAAAATTAGAAATTTAATAATCCTGAATTAAAAGTCAGCTTTATTGCTCTGCCAGATTGATATTAGTTTTATTTCAGTTTATGACAAGCAGAACTATTTGAATCTTTCGTTTATTAGTTATGATTAAATTGATTCAATTGTCTATGTGGCAAATTCATAACATTTTTACTTTCTTTCACTGTAAGAAGAGCATGCAATCATGCAAAAGTTTCGAAATTTAAGTTTTAACCGGTAATTTCATGATCTGAGGTGCCCGGAATGTGAAAAAATTATTACTATTAGCAAAATTTCCCACATAGAAAAGTTATCAATTATAAAATTTCATTTTGAATGCAGTAAGAGGACGTTTGATTCTGAATGTTTCACATTACATTCGAATTCCTTAAAATAAACTGTAATGGTAATTGGAAGGATAGAAGAAGTGATGGTGATGTTGAAATGAAGACACAAAACCCAATACTGTGTTAGAGTGTCCGAACTAAGAATGATGATATTGGTAGCGTGATTTACGTCATGTGATAGAGTTGGCTGCTGCTCTGTCGTTTGAAGTGCAATGTGGCTAGTTAGGACTCTTGCTTGTTCTAACGGTGAATTAGGGAAGGCGATTACCTCAGTGGTAACGTTCTGGACTAGCAACGCAGAGGTCCCGGGCTCGAATCAAGCAGTGCTGCCCTTAGATTTTCTCTTTCTAGGAGCATCACACAGCTCACTGTTCGGTGATGGACAGTGGTGCCCTGAGAAAGCTTCGATCTTTGAGTAGCTGTATGGACCCGGAGGGGCTTTGCATAGCATAGGACATGGTCCCTATGTTATCACGTTATGTTGCTTCCCACAGTTGACACGTTGGATTAGCAAGTGGGTTAGCTGGGAGAACCCGTAAGATTGATCCTGAGAGTTGTTATCTTCTCAAAGTTGATTCAGGCATTTGTTGTTAAGCTCTCCGATTTCTGGCTTTTTTATCTCATTTTCTCCTATACCTAGATGGGTATTAGAGACAGCTTCTATATGGAAGATTGGTTGTACAAGTTGAAGAACATTCATTGCAGTGGGCGTAATAGATGAGGTAATAGTTGCAAGTTCGCTTGGAGACCGACAGTGTCGCCTCGGTAAGGCTGATGATGTCTTTGTATTTAGTCAGTTTTTATGTCCAGATTACATAAACCATTCGAAAAAACGCAAAAGAAATCGAAAATAAAAGAAAACAACTTTGAATATATATTATAATATTATATTATATAATTGAATAAAATAATGAAAATTGTTGGACTCATTACAAATATATTGCAAAAAAAAAATCTCATGACAAATTCAATACAATGCTTTCTATATTTGACTAATTTAAACCGAAACTAATTTGACGGATATTCCTATATGTATTCGTCTCCTATATATACCCCTATATTCCTATCAGAATATCAATTTTAATTTTCCGTGTTATGTCTCAGACATTCCCACAAGCTCATCAGCAATTTTTGAATCAAGCAAAATTTGACAACATTCATGGAAATTCAGAATCACTTTGGAACCCACAAGATTTGCACAACGTACGCTATGACAGAACAAGTTAATAGTTGCATGTACACTTGTTTGAATTACTGCATGCACTGGTTGAATGAGTGCTCGTTCAGCTTAGCGATTTACGATCAGTATATATTGGAATGGAAAGGAATGATTCTAAAATTCGTATATTGAAGTAGCGTAGTCCTTTATTTTCTTCATGATTACAGCCATGTTTATTAAGCTACATAAAAGGCCTTCCTTAAACTGAGTAATCTGTACTATATTACAAATTATATATTTGTAGTGTATGAAATCGGAATAACATGAACATATGTGTAGGATACTAATTACGTTTAGTCAGTGAGCATTATAAAAAACACGACGTATAGTTAAGACCACATAGTTTTAAAACAAAATTAGGTCTTTCTTAAAAAGCTGCAGGCTAAGAAAACGATCAACAAAATAAATAAATATTATGATTTTCAATTAATTTTCTAATTAAAATATTCTTAAAGGAAGAAAACTCGTTCAGACAGGAAAAAATATTGCTTAAAAAAAAGATTTAAATAGAAAGGCCCTGTTATCAAGATAAGCGCACTGGATATAATAACTTTTTTATTCTAGTTTAAATTATTTTTCCCAAGGATTTTAATATAATAGCGTAATGTCGTAATAAATCATTTACAAAATATAAATGATTTACAAACAAATATTATTTGAAATAACTAATATTTTATTACAAACCGGTTTTTTTTTCTTGTAGCAACTGGTTTTCTATTTTTAATTAATTTCTTTATTGTGCAGTTTTTAATAAATATTACTTATAAATCTTAAAAAGATGATGATTTGTTCAAAATTATTATTATTATTATTATTAAATTTGTCTTTAAATTATAATTTCTTATTAATTAATTTTTGATTTATTTTTTTATATTAAATTGGAAAAATATTTCAGTTCAGATTTCACATCTTAAATATTTAGATACTACAGATTTGTTTCCAAGAACTGCAATCTATGTGCCTCGTAATTATCGCATATTTACATCAAGTAACATTTGCAGTTACAAAAAGTAATTCTTCAATCAATAAAAGATCACTGCGGTGTGAAAAATATAAGATTATTATGAAACTTTGCAAATATTTTAAATAAATATGAAGCTAAACTTGAAAATTATAAAAATACATTACCAAAATTATTATTACATAAACATAAATACTCCCCCTTCTTCTTCTTCTTCTGTTTGTGCAAAGTTTACGAAAACTAACACACAATATGTTTGGAAAAATATGTCTTTACAATTTCTATAAAGAAAGAAAAAATAAAAACAAACACAAAGGATAAAGATAAAGAAAATTGAAAAGGAGTGATAGCAATGGAAAACAAACCCCTTAAAAGTGAAAAAAATACTTTGTGACTGCGTGGTAATTATCTAGATTAAAGGGGCTTTAATACATAACTAACTGAATGGGCGGAGGGATGGAACAAGCAGGAAAAGAAGGACTCTTTAACCAACTACCATGGAAGATATCTTGTTTATACTTACTAGAGAAACAGGACAGTGTAAAGGGGTTTATTAATGAAGAGATAATAACTTGTTGGACCACTCTAAAATTAAAGGAGGGGGTGACAAAGGTTTTTCTTTTTAAAAAATTATTATCATTTACGCTTCCAACTTCCATCATTTATTTTAATCCAACGCCTTCCAATTGCACCTGAGACATTACAGCGTCCTTGATCGATCTTCAAAGGAGCAATATATATGATGTCCATTTTAGGAATCCCTTTTATATTTTATTAAATATCTATTATTGATTGCTTTCCTGAAAAATCTCTTTGTAGTATTGCAAAAATAACATCTGCTAACTCTTCAGTTAATATATGCGGAATTTTGAAGTTTCAATTATTATATGATTTTCCAATAAAATACAGCCCAATACGGAATTCAGGATCGCACACAATGAGCGAAACTGCACTTGCAACAAGCACATTTCAATAAAGTTTGATCTGATTTTGTTTTCATGAAGAGATGATAAAATGCATCAAAGGAAAAAATTAACGATAAAGAGAATAATCTTTTATTTTGATTTTGAAATAAGTACAAACATGAAACAAAAACAAGAAACATAGAACTAAAGATAAGCAAAGATGCAATTTACAACCTTGAATGAGAACAAAACAGAACATACTGCACTGGAAGTGCCTTTGCAGTACTCTCTTGTGATCCTGAATACAACACCGCCTCCTGTCCACAACTATTCCCCAAATTATAACTAAAATTATAAATGCGGCATTACTACCAAAGTATTTAACTTTAATGCTTATTTATGTTAATGGGAGCACAAAAATGATGGTAAATTGTGTAAATGATGAACTCACGAACTGGCACTATCATTCAGAATATGTATTTCAACGTTTTACTGGTTAAGGAGAAAAATGAGTTATAGAGTAGAGTGACCGAACGTAGAGATTTGATTGTTAGTTGTGGTAGTATGATGAATATAGAATGGGGCAGAATTGACTATTGCGAGTCGCTTGAGAAGTGAAGTGATTAGTTAGAACTCTTGCTCGTTCTGATGGTGGTGAGCTAGTATATATATATATATAAATACACGTATAAGATTCGCTAACATTTTTTTCATTCTCAAAAGGTCTCATCACAACTAATACTTCCGGTGAAACTCAATTTTCAAAATTTGACACGATCACAATGTTAGCGAGTAAGAGGAGAGAAGAAGAAGAAGAAAAAAAACTAAAATAAATAGAATAAACAAGAAAAAAGAAACATTAAATATTAAAAAGCAACACCGCTGCTAGCTATCTTTATTACATTTGTTTCGTGATCACTTTAGTTTCCATTAACTTAAAATGATTGCATTAAAAATTTCAAAATTTTACTACCAAGATATAAAATGGTAATAACATATAAATTGATAGTAAAAAATAAAAAAATTAAAACAGAGATGTATATCTCCTTCATATTTTTTCTCTTTTAACCAAGTAATTGGACTCAGTAGTAACTAATAAACTGTTTTTATTTTTTATCATGAAATCACGCGTGAAATGTCACAACCTACTTTTTTAAAATTGACTAAGTAGTAAAGAAATTCTAAATCCATAAAAATTAGTGGGGATAAAATTACCATGTTTTTTTAAATCAACTCTATAGGTCAGCGATTTTATAGTTCAAGATTCCAAACGGCGCCCTGCCATTTCCCCTTTGGCCTGGGGGCATTTCTCCTCCTCCTCCTCCTTAATTTCATATTCAAGACAGCCTTGCCTAAGATTTCCCTTTTAGGCTCGGAAACCAATCTTAAAACTGAGACTTTTTTTGGGGGGTGGGCACTTTTTTTTCATCCAGCTTCCTAGCAGAAATCTTAACTGGAGGGGGCTTCTCTTTGTTTCCAATTCCAGAGTACAGTGCGTGAATCTTCTCCAACATTAGTGTGTGTTTCAAACAAGGACCAAATAGAAACAAAAAAAGCTGTCTACTCTGTTTTTTGTTTATTTTTTTTTACTTTCTCTTACTCCTAGTAAGAGAAAGTATTGTAATCGTGCCAAATTTTCGATATCGAGTTTTCACCCATAATATCCGTTATCAACCTGAAGTACAAAAGGTTGATAGCTTCAAATAATTGGGGTCTATCATCGAAATAAACGGCTACTCGAGAAGTGACATAAGGAAAAGAGTAAGTGAGAGCCGTCGAGCCATCAGCATGCTCAATACTGTACTATGGAGCAATAGTATCCTGAAAAGCACGAAAAAACAAATTTATAGATCCATAGTGCAAAGCATTATGTTGTACGGGTGTGAAACTTGGACCATAGGTAGTAATGAACAAAAGAAGCTGATGGCAGCTGAAATGGATTGTCTACGTCGATCTGCTAGAAAGTCTCGATTAGAAAAGATAAGGAACGAGACTATTAGGGAAATAATTGAGGTAAAGGAGGATGTTTTGGGGACAATAAGAGAAAGGAGGCTACAATGGTTTGGCCATGTCAAAAGGATGGAGGATGGATGACTGCCAAAAAAAATTTTGGGCAGATACAGTGAACGAAGACATGGCTGACTGGGCATTAGCTGAGGAAGATGCTATTGATAGAGATCTATGGAGAAATGCAATAAGAAGTCGTACTTTTATTTAAAAAAAAAAAATTATTTGGTGGGAAATAACTTCATTATGGGGAAATTCCAGAAAAAGAAATATTTATTTTGAGGTCCCCTGAGTCCAAAAAAGTGGTCTTTAGAAAATTGTGTGTGTGTGTGTGTGTGTGTGTGTGTGTGGGTGTGTGTGTGTGTGGGTGGGTGTGTCTGTGTATATGTGGACAGCATAGCTAAAAAACGAAAAATCGTAGAAAGTTCAAACTTAATATTCCGTTTAGGTATCACCGTGGGATCTGACAGTACGCAATCTGTCAAAATTCCTCAACCGGAATTTACTGTACGACATTATTGAATTTTTTTTTTTTCACTTTCTTCCAATTTTCTCTAAAATGAATTTTCTTCAAACTTGGTACAGCAATTAAATATACAAAGATCTAAAACTTTTATTTAAGACATTTCTCTGGGAAAATTCATTTAAGGGCAGTTTTAGGGGAGGGGTAGGGTTATGTTTCTCTCTAAAGTGCTATCGTAGTTGATTATAACAATTCTACCATCTAAACAAAATTAATTAAAGATAAAACAGATGGCCAAATTCCGAGTTTCAAGAAAATTAATGAATCGAAAATGCGCTTTTACTGAACAGTTTTTTTCAGTTTTCGACGAACATCTCTACAAACTCCGACGAATTGCATTAAATTCGGTACAAAAGTTGTCAATTACAATTTTGAAAACTGGAGAAAGTTGTGTGAGTGCTTTACACAAGTTTTTTTTTTTTTTAACTCCCTTTTTCACCATTCTGTCAGTTTTCTGAAGCATTTGCTCTGCTTCTTTTTCTCTGCATGCTTACTTTCATAATCCTTGCTTACATCGCTTCTTTCTTCCGCTAAAGGAAGTGGAATATATTACTGAACATATAGCATCACATCATTTCCATGCCAGTATCTCTATGTTCCCTTCAAAAGTTTCTCATTTTCATAATTTTCCCTTATTTTAAACAAGTAATCTCTTTTAGCCATTATTATCTACGATGCATTCTTGCATCATTCCCTATACTGCTTTAGTTCTGTCACCTAACTGGTCAACACTGCAGTTGAACTTGCATCTTTGCAAGTTTCCAAAGTAATGTAGGAGAAGCAAAATGCGAGTAAGCTTTTACATTATTGCTAAAATGTACACAACAATTCCCAAATATCACATTATAGTCTGTGGAAACAGTTCAGGATATCGAGTTCAATTGTTATTGTTATTATTATTATTATTATTATTATTATTATTATTTTCAATTTATGATATTGCTTACTTTGTATCAAATTTTACAAACTGCTATTTTACTAGAAATACATGTTTTGAGATCACTAATACATGTGAGTGAGAGTACAAAGAATAAAATATACTCTTAACGAATGGTGTGCGTCTCATTCTCTTACTTTTATATCTGTATTTATTTTTATTTTATGTATTTTTAACTCTCTATTTTTTTTTTTTAATGTATTTGTACTTGAGCGAGGAGTTATGTCCCAGAATAAAACAGTTAGTTTCTATTTTCTTTCTCTCTCTCTCTCAATGTGTATGTTACTTCTTTAAATATATATATATATATTGCTATATTCGTGTATGTATGTGCTGTGTGTGAGTGAGTGTGTGTGTGTGTGAGAGAGAGAGAGAGAGTGATTGTGAGGAAGGGGGATTGTTTTCTGCTTATCTTCAAAATGAAAAATCTGGTGTGAAACACTCACACAACTTTCACTTACTCCAGTTCTCAAAATTATAACTGACAAATTTTATAGTTTGTGTTACCAAATTTAATGAAATTCGTCGAAAACTGAAAAAAAAACTGTTCAGTAAAAGCACACTTCCGGTTTACTAATTTTCTTGAAACTTGGAATTTTGACCATCTATTTATTTCTAATTAATTTTATTTGGATGATAGAATTGTATAATCAACTATGATAGCACTTTAGAGAAAAACATAACCCTATCCCTCCTCCAAAAGTGCGCTTAAATGAATTTTCCCAGAGAAATGTTTTAAATAAAAGTTGTAGATCATTGTATGTTTAGTTTATACATGAAATTTCAAGAAAATCGTCGCAGCCATTTTTGAGAAAATCGCGAAAAAGTGAAAAAAATCATTTAGTAAAGTGGTAATGTAAACCGCACTTCCAGTTATCCGATTTTTTTTTGAAACTCGGAATTTCAACAACATATTCAATTCTAATTAACATTATTTAGATGATAGAATTGTTTAATAAGCTGAAATAGCCCTTTAGATGAAGTCCTAACCCCACCCCTCCCCCAAAAGTGCTCTTAAATGAATTTTCCCAGAGAAAAGTTTCAAATAAAAGTTGTAGCATTTTGTATGTGTAGTTGATATTGTATATTTGAAGAAAATTGTCTGAGCAATTTTTGAGTAAATTGCAAAAAAAGTAATAAAGCCAGCAAGTAAAGTGATACTTCCGGTTGAGAAATTTTGACAGATGACCCACCGTCTGATGCCCATGGTGATACCTAAACGGAATGTCAAGTTTCAACTTTCTGCGGTTTTTCGCTTTTGAGCTATGCTGTTCACATACACACAGACCATTTGCTAAAAATACTTTTTTGGACTCAGGAGACCTCAAAACGGATATTTCCGGTGGAAACTCGATATCGAAAATTTGACACGATTACAATACTTCCTCTTACTAGAACTAAGAGAAAGTAAAAATAGCAGGAAGTTCCAATTTGACATGCAGTTTAACGATCACCTGGGATATCGGATATGAAGGTTTCGGACAAAATTCCTGAAAACCTTTACTAAGCAATTTTTTTTTCACTTCTTTTTTTTGGGGGGGGGGGACTTTCTCGAAAAGTCTACCTTCCTAGTGGGACTACTATTCCTCAACAGCCCACAGCATCAAAAAATAAATCATCGCAGGAAACTGTTTCAAACAAAAGTGATAAGGCATTATTTATGTATGTAGATAGTATGTAAAGTTTGAAGAAAAGTCGTTTGAAGCCGTTATCCTTGAAAATCGCAAAAGATTGTTCAGTACACTTGCAAATCCGATTGATGTAACTTGCCCACAGTTTCGTAACAGAATATAATCATTGATTGAGCTTCCAGTAGTTTATTTTTGAGATATTTTGTGCGCACACACGCGCACATACACACACATAGGCCATTCACTAAAAGCATTCCTTTCATATTCATTGGATCTTAAGACATGTATTCCGGTGAAAAACTCCATTTCGAAAGTTGGACGCCATCACAATACTTGCTTTCTCTTATTTAAGAGTAAGAGTAGGTAGAGAATAATTATAAAACCGGCTTTAATAATTTCTGTACGATCAATAGAAAAAAATTGTGTCAGTATTCGAAACTGTCTCGTCATAGAACTATTATTGAATATATCCAGGACAGTATCATAGAATTTATAACTACATAAAATAAAAATCTTACTAAGAGGGTCATTCAATAAATAAGTAACTAAATAAATCGCTGTAGCACAGAAACGGTTTGTTTAATCAATACAATAGTTTCAATGCGTCAAGTTGGCATCCTTGTACTTAGTTTATCATCAGCTGTTCGTGAGTATTTGGTAAGCATAACCTAAAATGTATCGCGTTAATTCAGGACAACAGGCGTATTACTGTTGAACTGATAGCTGAAAAAGTGCACGCGAGTGTTTGGAACTGTCCATAACATTATTCAGAATAAGCTACAGAACAAGAAAACTTGTGCGCGCCCACATATGCACAGATAACTCAGGAAACACTTCAAATAGTGGGGGTGGAACAGCCCCGACCTTGTCCCATTAGACTTTCATTTATTTGGACCCCTTAAAGAGGCTCTACGTGGGAAACATTTTCAAATCCAATGAAGAAGTTAAAAATCAGATGCAAAAGTGGCTTCGAGATCCACCCAAAGAATTTTATGCCATAGGCATACACAAATTAGAAGAATGATGGGATAAGTGTATAAATGTTGCTGGGGACTATGTTGAAAAGTAGCCAAAGTTTTATATTGATTAAATAAATCGTTTTTGAGCTACAGTGATTTGTCTCGTTATTTATTGATGACCCTCGTATTAGCAGTGAGTATGTGGAATATAGCTAGCATTTAGACTTTAGCAAGTACTTACGATGGAACAATTCGGAGACTGAAGTAGAAAAACTGCCAACAATTGTAACAGAGAATGCATCATCATATATTTTTAGAATATATTGGGAGATAGGGAAGTGGATATTCTAATAGCTACCTTCTTATATTTTGCTGAAGCTATGATCGTTATATTCGAGGAAGCCAAAAAACATCTTTCCAAATTTCTGCAGTACCATTAATAAACTTAACACTGAACTTAACTTTTTTTTAAACAGATTAATGTCAAAACTGAAAATCATTTATTTATTTATTTATTATATTTTTTTTTAAAAATTAAAACTAAAAAAAAAACGAATGTTCCAAAATAAAGTTAAATAATTATTTTTCTCTCCAAACCAACCAAAGTGAACCCATTCACCCTCTCACTCCCGCACCCAATCTCTCTTGTATATTTAATAAAATAAAACGCTGTCAACTCTTTTTTGCTTCACATATTCAGCAACACACTGTTTTAATTTAATATAAATATAAAGGTCACCTGGGGTCTTTTTTTTTCTTCCTTTTTTTTAATATATTTTTTGTGTTAACACTGGCACAGAATGTTTATTTCAAAAATAAATAAATAAAATAAAATGTCTGCCCCCCCAAAAAAATACTTCCCCTCCCTCAAAAGTAATGTATTTTATATACTGAATCAGTATGATAGAGGCAGCCTTTAGCAAGAATAGGGAGATGCAATATTTTCGACTTAAAATTTACTAAAGTTGACGTTAATCCTTTTTTAATAGGAAATTGCTCTGCTTGGAGAAGGAGCTTGGCTGCAGCGACTGAACAAAGAAAGATCTGTGTGGCTTTAGGAGTGAGATCATGGTTTTCCAAGCTAAAATCATTGATATTATCATTAAATGCTGTGGAAGATTGGCCGGGAAAAGTTAAAGAGGTGAAGATGTTTTCTGATAGCTGCAATAAAATAAACTTTGATTAAACTGTGCTGGAACTCAAATTAGTGGGTGAATGTAGGAGAAGACTTAAGGACCTCCGCTCAGACAAGCAGGTAGAAACCTTATGGGTACCTAGACAAAGCAAGGGAGAATGCAGACGAGTTTGGTAAGGTGAGATCCACATTAGCGTTTTGTAGTCCTGAGAGCAAGCAATAGCGGCCACTAAAGAGTCGTCAATAGAGAAATAAAAACAATGGAGGAAAATGGAATTGGAGAAACACTGGGAAGACAAGGAAGGATGTCTTTCAGGCTAAACAATTTATAAATGTTATAAGACAGGGACGATTTTAAATATCTTCTCTTCGTTGAGTAGGATACAATTGAGAGCCCTGGGTAGCCAGTCATTTTCACAAAAAAAAGGCGAGACGTCTAATCCTTTCTGCTAGAATTGTGAAAATGGAGTCAGGGAAACGGTATATCACTACCTAGGACAATATCGTCGTTTCGCCAATACTAATTTCCGCAAATATGGGAGGCCAAAAATTCTCAGGGAAGTTGGAGATTAAGATATCTTAAGATATTGCAGTCAGACCCATATATGCTGGGGAGGGGAGACCCCTTAGGAGTAGTTGGCAAAAGAGCTGTATTAACTTAGGTCCCACACCTACGGGCACCCACTGATTTTTTTTAAAAATAATAATAAGTAAGAGATAATATTTTAATCCTGCCGAATATTTTGAGAATTACTAATTAGTAGAATGTAAAGTAATTCTAGAAACAATTAGGGCGCTTTTCTTTCAAGTATTCAAGGAAACAGGTTCGTCTTAATAATCAAAAAGTGATAAGTATTCGTTCGATGTAAATAACAATGTTAATATTTGTTGGTGCTCCAACATTAGTTGGAATGTAAATTTCAATGGGTGTAGAGGGTAAAAATAAAGAGAGTGTAAATCAATTGTAAATTTCACTTTTTGATTGCAATCTAATCTAACACACATGTGTTTTTACTCCAAATACCGATCTTATCTTCGCAGCATCCAGTGCCTTACAATCCTATATCTTCTCTCTTATCAGGTGGAGAATAAAGGTCAATTCCACCCAAAGCAAATACCTCCTCCGATGTACTACTTTCCCTTTGACAATTGACAAAATCCGATATTTAGGAATTTATCTGGACGAAAGATTCACTTTGAGTCCATACACAAGATTAAAAAGATTTGAACTAAACAGACGATACAAACTTCGCTCGAGGCTGAGCTTCGTAGGAACCACGCTATAAACTTTATTTAGAAAAACAAAAGACTTATCTACAACTAAATTATAAAGCTGATTTGAACACACGGATGCAAGTTTTTTTGGGGGGGTTCAACCATGTATCCCAATAATTTTTGTATCTTTCAATACCATTCAATCTTTCCAATCCGAAATACGCAGAAAAATGATCAACAACACGTTCTGTTTCCAACGTTATCCTTCACATTGACCTGGAAAATCTCTTTTATCCACCATCTAATAAAAATTCGTTACAAAAAATTCCATGACTCCACGTCCAACCCGGTTATCCAAAAACTTTTCTCCTTTACAATATGAAACAAAATCTCCCAGGGGACTAAAACGCTGCTGGCACTGCGACCACCCCAACTTCAACTTAGAAATTTTCTCGACAGCTAATAAAATGTAATAGGGAATACCTTCATTGGGGGAGGCATCTACCAACAAGTTTTTCACGCCCTATAATAGTCACTTTATCATCATAACTACCTGTATGGTTGTGAATGTTTAGATAAACTGAAAAAAAAAAATATATAAAAATTCAGTATCTTTAATTTGTTGAAACAACTGATTTAACACAAACCAATAAGAAAAACTAAAAATATCTAGACCTTCAGCTTCTAAAAAGATTATTATCGAAAAAAGTAAAAAAAAGTTTAATATAATAAAATGTAAACTAAAGTACTCATCATTATCAGGACACATATACATAAAACTAAATATTTTATACATGGACAAATTTAGTACTGGATACAGGACAGAGATATCATGAAATAATGGATACACAAAGTATGAAGAAAATAAAAATAATAGTCTTGATAGAAGATGTCTGTTCGTTCACACTATTGTAACGCCTCTAATATAATAATAATAATAATAATAATAATAATAATAACAATGAAAAAAAAAACCTGTAGATATTCTTTTCGATAAACATTATAATATATAAATATATAATCCTTCAGGCATTAATAGTATGCAATATATAGCGGCTATCTTTGTTGTAATGTTATCGTCAGTTATCATCAGTCAACAGAACCGTCTACCATTATAAATATCAGATTACCTTTCGAGTTAAATGTAAATAAACATCTTCATTAGGTTAAAAAAAGATTAATAGATAGTCGTAAATATATATTTAATATATAAATATTTAAAAGAAAAGAGTGTAATATTTATTTTTACTTTCTCGTATCAAATTGCAAAAAGTTCAAACTTGAAAATTTCCGTTTAGGTATCACCATGGCGACCTGACAATAAGTTATGTGTCCAAAAATTTCTCAACCGGACTTGCCACTTTCTGAATACGAGTAGTTTTTTTTTACATTTTTGCAATTTCCTCGAAAAGGCTCAAACGATTTTTTTTTTTATTACATCAATTACGGCATATCAAGATCTACAACTTTTATTTGAAACATTTCTCCTGAAAAATTCATTTACGGGCACTTTTGATGGGAGAGGTGGGGTTAGGTTTTCCTCTAAAGTGCTACTTCAGATTATTGCACAATTCTATCATCACCTAGGATAGAAAAACATTTCTGATTATTTGACTTTGCAGAAGCGGAGATAGAATAATTATTGCACTGGATAGATGAACAATTTGGGGTGAACATTACTCTTCTAGCATTGATGTTGATACAAAAATAACTGTTCAGTTACTTGTACACATTACGATACAATTCATGTAGAACATTTACTCTTATTTGATCAAGTTTACAAGCCATTTATGCAGATACAAAAAAAAAATTTTTAAAATATTTTTGTAATTATTTACTGCCTAACCATTCAAGGAAAATGTACATAATTTTGTAATTGCATCTAAGCACTTTCTCAAAGTAGTAATATATTACAAAAATGTTATAGCCTTTAAAAAGGAGTGCGTTATATAGAAGAAGTTATTAGGTATGAGCAAGTAAGAAACAAATATAAAATGAAGTAAGCAATAAGAGTGCGCAGTGCGGTATAATGTTCTAGTAACGTCTCTTTATAAGAATCTTGTCGCATTAAAATGATGGATGTTACTATAAGAATGTGTGGACTCTCTCCATCCTGTATATGCCCAAAATGTCAAATATACGCCACTACTATCTCAGTAATATATATATATACGCGCGTACATTTGAAATGAAAAAAAAAGGAGCAATATTTAATGGAACCAAAAAAAAAGGACATTTTTATTATTGACCATTATTTTTTGATTGTTTTAAAAAAAATATATATATTCTGGATAAACAATTTACATAGTTTTTAGCAAGAGATCACTGATTTATTTCTGACGTCTTAGAAAGTAATTCTCTCTTTTTTACTTTCTCTTACTGAAAAAAGAGGAAGTATTACGAAGAAGTACAAATTAATTAAATTCATTTTCACCAGACTTAAATAAAAGTTTTGAAGTCCACCAAGTAAGTAAAAAATGTTATTAGCAAATTATCTGTACGGTTATCATCTGAGAAGCACGTAATAATCAGATTAGGTTGTATGACTGGAGCTTGGTTTAAAATTTCAAGGTTGATCTTCAAACTTGTTAACTCCTTGAATTTGAACTAGCTGGCTGAGTTGTAATCTTGAAGGTTTATCTGGCGACTCATGTGAACTCTTCAAAGTTGATCTAGCGAGTCCCCTTTACTTCTTAAGGTTTGTCTGGCGACTGATTTGTACTCTTCAAAGTTGATTTTCGCGGCTCTCCTTTACTCTTAAAGATTTATCTGACGACTCATGTGTTTGCTCCAAAATGTGATTTGGGGACTGTTTTCATCAAAGTTTATTTAGATAATCAGATAGTGGGATTTTATTCAGCTTCTCTGACCGGTCGTAGAGACAGCTTCTAGGTGAGAGAATCGCTGTCCAAGTTCAAGCATATTCGTCAATTGTAGTGGCGTGAGAGAGGAGGTAATGTGTTATTTCACGTGCGCTTGGAAGTTTAAAGGTGGCGCCTTGATGCGGTTGCTAGATGGTCGACTTTTATTCAGTTTCTCCTACAGCTGGACAGCTACTACGAACGGTAGAGGCAGCTTCTACGTGGAAGTTTCACTGTCGAATCATTTTCATTTTCCAATAGATTTTAGTGGGCGTGACTAGTAATGTGCAGTTAGTGTGAGCTTAGAGATTCCAAGAGTCGCCTCAATGCGGCTGCCAGTGGAAGTAATGAAACAGATGGTGATTGGTTCCATTACAATGAAAACAAAACCGAGATGTTGAAAGAGATGACCGTCAATGTCAAATTATGGATCTATCTCACTGTCTAAGGAAAGGGATGAAGACAAAGTCAAATGGACCGAATAGTGAAAAAAATTAAACGATCATAATATAACTTTTTAAAGCAGTGAGTGACGGGTTATTTTGCTAGGCTGATGGTGGGAATCCTTCTTCCAATTTACCTATCAAGGGAATCTAGTTATTTTAAGGAAACATGTTGCTACTGATGGTACATATAGAAAATATAGAATGCAAAAAGATTGCTGTAAAAATATGACGTCCATGAATAAGACATATTTTTGGATTGATTTCTATCAATATGTTTTCTAGAATAGGGTATTTGTAGAAAAGAAAACAGAAGAGTAGGATTGGCGGAAATTCAACAAGGAGAGGTAGAAGAAGATGTACAGCGGGCGATTTGTTGTAAACCCACTTCTCCATCTTATATTCATAGGCTTTGCTTCGTTTGATGTGATTCCAGGCTCGGATATTCCTCTTTTTTCCTGTCTTTTTATTTACTTTTTCCTCTATCTCCACTATATTCATCTTCTTCTTCTTCTTTCCTAAAACTATATAACTTATTCTTCAGCTCCTTTTGTTTTAAACGGTATCTTCTTAATATTTATATAATAATAATAGTCTTTTACTTTTCCTTAATAAAAACAGAATCTTATTGAAATATTGACATATTTTTGGTCATTTCGACAGACAGAGGTTTAAGGAAAGATAGAAAATAAACATAAATGAACTTTAAATTAAAAACTAGAAAATAAAGATTACCAAAATAGAAAACAAAAGAAAAGCAATTGAAAGAAAAGTTTCATGAACAATAACTGAATAAATAAAAACTGAAATAATAATATAAAACAAGAAATAATAAGCTATGATAGAAAAAAACATAAAACTTAAAACACAAAGCGAATATTAAATTTTTACGACAATAAATATCCCAAAGAACAAAGAGCCAAAGCTGATAAAAATACAATTGGAAAATGGTTTAATAATTTAATTCACAATAGTCAAACTATATTTTTGTACTGTGCCAAGCTTGTTTACAAAATTTAACTAAATTTACAACATATTTTTCTTAAAAATCATTAGAACTTTAAAATTTTTAAATTAAAATATCTAACAATCTAAACTTATTTAAGGCATGGCAAGGAAAATTACTACCCGTGACGGGACACCGGTATTTTACCTCGTATCTATATAGGATAGGGAAGGTGGGAGATTCAGTTCTTGTTTATGTCCACCTCACTTTCTTCGAGTGCCAACATGAGCGGTTGAGAGAAACGGTTTGGAGCAGGAATTAGGTCGTTTGAAGCCCGAGTCCATCGTGGAGACACCATGCTTTCCTGCCGGGATTATTAGGTCAAGGTAGCTCTTTCGTGGAGATGGTGCTGCGCAGCGAAAGAAACAGCAGCTAGACCAACGTCTACAATTGTTGGCTTAAAATTGGCTCGAGGGAGAAGGAGCCTGAAAGGGCTTAATACGAGATACCACCCTGCTGCAATGCGATAAGTACTCTCAGGGTGGGTTCTAATGCCTGTAAGGAGTAGTTCGAATTTTTTAGTGGGGAGAGCTCCCACACATCTGGAACATTATCCCCTCCTTGATAAAAAAAAAAAAAAAATTAAAAGGAACACAAGGAGGATGAAATGAAACTTAAATCCTCATTTCTATTTTCCAGATTACATAGCGACCATAATTTCGACCTACAACTGAATCAATAATTATTTAAATAAAGAAGTAAGCCCACTGCATATTATTACCCATCCTATAGCAACAGAATTAACTATTACTAAATCAACCTGATTATTTGAGTGTTTGTAAACTGGTAGGTATGATGATTATTCTTTAATTAATTTAGTTTTAATATTATTTAATATATCCTGTGTTTTCTAATATTTTATTTAGTAGATAATTTAAAAGAAATATTATAGGTCGAACAGAATTTCTGTCAACCTTTACAACCAAAAAAAATCTTCTTTTGTATGAATTGTTAATCAATATATGTAGAAAACTATCTAAAACATCGTGAACTAAGACATCTATACAAATAATTTAAATAAACTATAAAAAACAAATTGGGCATCATATTTTGATATTTGTATAGCCAAAGCTGTAAACTAGAAAATATTTTATTATTTCCCTCGATTTCTCCAAATCATCACTATTAAAAAAAATCTGATGTGAAACTAACACACAACTTTCTCTTACTCCAGTTTTCAAAATTGAAATTGACAAATTTTAAAGTTAATGTACGACATTTAATGAAATTCGTCAGAGTTCGTCGAAAACTGAAAAACTGTTCAGTAAACGCGCACTTGCGGTTTCTAATTTTCTAGAAACTCGGAATTTTTGCCATCTATTTATTTGTAATTAATTTTGTTTGGATGGTAGAATTGTATAATCAACTACGATAGCACTTTTTCCTCCCCTCCCCAAAAGGCCCCCTAAATGACATTATCAGCAGAAATGTTTCAAATAGAAATTGTAGTTCTTTATATTTGTGGTACACATACCTCATTGGAGCCGTTTTCGAGAAAACTACCAGAAAACCTAAAAAAAACAATTCAGTAAAAACGCACTTCCGGTCATCCGATTTTTTCAAACTCGGAATTTCAACAGCATATTTAATTATAATTAATATTATTTATACGATAGAATTTTATAATAAACTGAAATAGCACTTTAGAGGAAAACCTAACCCCACCCCACACCCAAAACTGCCCTTAAATGAATTTTCTCGGAGAAATGTTTTAATTAAAAGTTGTAGCTCTTTGTATGTGTAGTTGATACATCAAGTTTAAAGAAAATCGTCGGAGCCGTTTTTGAGAAAATCGCAAAAAAGTCAACTAGTAAAGTGGTACTTCCGGTTGAGGAATTTAGACAGATGACCCTACTGTCGGAACCCATGGTGATACCTACACGGAATATCAAGTTTCAACTTTCTACGATTTTTTACTTTTTTGAGCCATGCTGTTCACATCACACCCGCACAGACCATTTGCTAGAAACCACTTTTTTGGACTCAGGAGACCTCAAAATGGATATTTCCGGTTAATCCTCTATATCGAAAATTTGACACGATTACAATACTTCCTCTTACTACGAGTAAGAGAAAGTAAAAAAAGAAGCATATCAAAATGAGCTTGTTATAAATCGAAATTAGTATTTTAAATTGTCAAATAATGCTACTGACATTATTTATATTTGTAAGCTCTGCTAGTATTGATTCAGCTAATGCCAAACTATCTCATCAATTTTCTGCTGGTTCTTTAGGCTTTTTTTATTGTTCTATTTAAAGAAATCCATTTTTTTGTTCTTATTATGTAAGTCTAATTAGTTCCACAGACCATGTTATGCCATACATACCAATGAACTAAGAAAATGCAGATATTAAGTTTTTATTAAGTAAAATATAGTTATTATTATAGTAGCAGGGAAAATAATTACATTTATCTCAGATGAAAACAAGTTTTGAATGGAGTAGAGGCGGTGTTACCCAGTCAGGGATAATCAGGCTACACACGTGATTACGAAATAAAAGAAGTAAATATAAAAACCGGACGCTCGATTTATGCAAAGCGATAAAGATCATATGAGATTTTAATAAAAATGATAATAATACCTATTAAAATGATAAGCTAATTTTCTTTGAACGTTGGCCTGCTGCATATTATCCTGGTCATGTTATTCAATCTTAACTCCCAATTATCTATTATCCCACTTAATGTTTATATACAATAATAAGGAAAGCATGGAATATTACGAACGTGAATTTTCCATTAAGTTTTAACGTTATTTGACGTGGAAAAACTTCAATGTTTGGGGAAAACATTTATTTAAAAAAAGAATGTTTTTACGTTCAATATATAACACAAACGACTTTATGCAGTCTATACTTATTAAAAAAGGTATAATAATAAATATATTAAAATTTTGTTTTTATTTGTTTTATCTCTTTAATTTTCTTCTTCAGAGGTTTGTGTCAAATTTTCGTAATTAAATTAGTCACCAGAAATCATGTCCCAGGTCCACTAAATATGAATAAAAAAATGTTTGTAGGATTTATTAGTGTGAATATTGTATGTATATAGTTATTATATATAATAAACTTATTGTATATAACAACTTATAATATCTACATACTACTTATATATATGCATATGTGCATACTTATATATATATATACTAGCTAAACCCGGCCCCGCTTCGCTGAGGCTCAGTTTGATTTTTATTAGGAAAGCAAACAGAAGTATTACAGTTAACAATAGATTCACCAACAAAACACATCATTCAATTTAATACCCTACTTTGCGTTGCTGTGCACTGAAAGGAAAGAAAGAAAAATTGTTTTTAACTGAAAGTCTTTTTTATTGTAAAGCTAGTGAATGGACTACATTTTTTTTTTGTCCGTTTTCTGCATAAACATAAAGATCAGATGGTTTACCGACTCTGGAGCATGCGACATATGATTGCTCATGAGAGAAGCATTCGTTTTCTAAATTCAAATCGCACACTTACAGATTGTCCTTGTGCTTTATTGATAGTTATAGCGAACGCAAGGCGTATTGGAAATTGAAGTCGTTTAGCCATATCCGTCGGTATGAGTGGTATTCGTGGAA
>JAAEAF010011063.1:0-13281 GCA_011037195.1 Triatoma infestans
TGGTTTGGATGACAGAATTGTAGATCAACTATGAATAGCACTTTAGAGGAAAACAAAACCCCCATCACGCACTAAGGGCCTTAAAAAGGAGTTTTGCTAGGAAATGTTTTAAATAAAAGTTTAGATCCTTGTTTGTGGTAGTTTTATATAGATGTTTCAAGAAAATCGTCGGCGGTGTTTTTGAGAAAATCGCGAAATAGTGAAAACAAAAACCATTTAGTAAAGTAAATAAAAGCACTTCCGGTCAACCGATTTTTTTCAAACTCGGAATTTCAACAACATATTGTAATGCAGCCAGTGGTGCCATCTAGGAGAGGAAGTAGGAACCTAAAGTTCTCCTAGTGGCCGCTAGGAAACGCTAGCGGCGCACTCTAGCTCTTTGTAGAAGAATCGAGGAAGTTCCCGAACATTCTCCACCGGTATAAATAGTGGGACCACAGAGAGTTGGGAGAGTTTCTAGTTACAAACGAAGTGTACGTTTGTGGAAAGTGTATAAAAAGTGAACAAAGTGAACTTTTGTTGTTTAAACTGTGAAGTAATTATTATTAGTGTTTGTATTTTGTAATTTATTGTGTATAACAATAAATTGGTGGTTTCTTTGTTGAAGTTTAGAGTATTTTATCTATACGAACCCACTTAAAACTAGTTGCAGTAGAGGGAAAAACGTTACAATATTTAATACTAATTAACATTATTTGGATGACAGAATTGTCTAATAAACTGAAATAATACTTTAAGGGAGGCCGTAACCCCACCCACCCCCTAAAAGTACCCTTAAATGAATTTTGCCGGAGAAATGTTTCAAATAAATGTTGTAACTGTTTGCTCTTGTAGTTGATGTATGAAGTTTCAAGAAAATTGTTGGAGCCATTTTTGAGAAAATCGGAAAAAAGTAAAAAAAAAAAAAAAAACTAGTGAAGTAGTACTTCCGGTTTAGGAATTTTGACAGATAACTAGCAGTCAGTGGACTTATTCCAATTAGCTATCACCATATTCTCATGGTGATACCTAATTGGAATATCAAGTTTCAGCTTTTTACGATGTTTCGTTTTTCAGCAATGCTGTTCACAAACATACATACATATACGTACACACACACACACACACACACACACACACACAGACCCTTTTCTAAAAGCCACTGTTTTGGACTCAGGGACTTCCAAACGGATATTTCCGGTGAAAACTCGATATCGAAAATTTGACTCGATTACAATACTTCCTCTCACTAGGAGTAAGAGAAAGTAAAAATGTGGTCCAATTTGAAAGTAGGTTACAAAATCCCTTATTTTTTGCTATTTAAAAGCAAGAAGTAATAATTGATCCCATATTTGGAATCCTTGAAAAACTTAAATAAGCTATTATTTGGATTAATTTTTTTTCTATGTGACATATTTTCCAAGAAGTAGGTAATAACATGTTAAAGTTGTCACCCTGTTTATGTATGTAATGTGTATACACAGTTTTAAAGATAATCATTAGGGATATATTCAACAAAACTGCCAAAAACTGAATTAAAAAACATTTAGTAAAGTGGTTTGCCCATTTTCGTCCAATATCTTTATTGTTGGGGACGGAATATGAAGTTTGAAACTTTCTGCGAATTTCCACAATTATTGAGTTATGCACAAACACAAGCACACACACAATATAGAGACCATTCGCCAAAAACATTCTTTTCCTAGTTAAAATGCCTCAAACCTTGTATATCCACAAAAAAAAAAAATTCAAAAATTTGACACGAGTTCAATGCTTACCCTTATCGAAGTAAGAGAAACTGAAAATATACATACGTATACATATATTTGTTACTGAGTTTTCAAAATAATTTTTATGAGTAAATACAAAAGACATAATTATTTCTATGGGCTGGTGCATTGGTAGCTTAATTTAAAACCAGCTTTGAATTTATTTACGTTACAGATTAGTCGTTAAATATAAACGTAAATCACAAAGGGTCTCTCCCCTTGGGTCGTAAGTTAAGTTAACTTAGTTTGTTCGGCAGCGAATTCTAGATTAGATTAGATTTATAACGCAAGCTTCCTTAACACAGATATTTCATTTATAGGATAATAAAGCCATGGAATGTCCATGCTTCTCCATTGAACTGAATGATAAGTTGGTTTGGATATTGGATACGGATACATGTCGTAGTATTTTTTTTTTAAATTAAGGCGCGTCAACACCCATGGTCATTGGCGCCCGGAGCCTTGTCAGTGCACTGCCGGCCTCCGAACAGGGTTCTCTCGTTACAGACAACACTGTCCATCACCGGACAGTGAGCTGTAGAAGGCTCCTAGGAAGAAAAAACCTAAGGGTAGCACAGCTGGACTCCAACCCGGGTCTTCCGCGTGGGAGTCTAATACGCTAACCACTTAGCTATTCCTTTCCCGTCGTAGTCTTCCCCTCGTAGTCTTAGTATTATTTTTGTAATTAAGGCGAGTCAACATTTTTAGTCATTGGCGCCTTTCTCAGTGGACTGTCAGCCTCCCGGCAGGGTTCTCTCATGACACACAACACTCTTCATCACTGGACAGTGAGTTGTAGAAGCTTAGAAAGAAAAAACATTTTGGCAGCATGTGTTGGACTCGAATTCATTGCCTCCCAAAGAGAATCCAACGCGTTCAGGTCAAAGTAGTGAATTATCAACTATAAGTTTGCTTTACATAATGCTGGTCCATTGATTTTTCAACTTCTCTTTTTAGCAATCGTAATGGAATCCAAGCCCTTTGTTGAGAAGATTTGACAAATATCCGTCAGGCTGTCACGTTGTCAATATCAGTTGTAGCAAACGGTAGCCTCCAGGCGCACTTGAACTACGCATTATTCCTTCTCTCATGGAGGAATATGCTATAACGTTGCAAATCTAGAAATTTTTTCTAGTTTGTGCCAAGAGCTAAGATAAATGGAATACAAACCAGCAATCTGAGGGCTTTAGCAAATCTCAAGATCAACCTTTAAGGTTATAAAGAGCTAAACCAACGCTTGAAGAGTCTAAACAAGCGACCAAGAAGAAAACAGCCAGACAGGCATTTAAGGGGAATCAACATAACTCTCGAAGAGATATCAAGAATCTGCCTATAACAAGCAAACGTCTGTCACTATTCACTCTCTGCCCAAACAATATTCCACGCCACAGAGTCTTCACCAAGCTAGCCTAACTAGCTAATTGGCTAATTAGATCAAGCAACAGATCCAATTAGCCACACTGCTTTTCATACGGTATACAGTATAGAGTTTTGTTTATTTGTAATGGCATGCGGATTTGGTGGTTAACAATGATGAATGAAGACACAAAAACTCACTAATTTTATGAGACCCAATTATGTTTACGAACTTTGTGAGGAGAAAAGAGCAGAGTGATCGAGCGAAGTGTGATGATGTTATCGGTGATGTAGGATTAGTTGGTTGAGGTGAGCTGCTTAAAGAGTAATGTGGCTAATTAGATCTCTTGCTTGTTCTAATAGTTGAATAGCTAGTATGGCTTTGTGAAGACTATATGCCAAAAGCAAACTCTCTAATTTCTGCCAAAATCTCAGAATTCTGGCTTTCAAGCACAGTCTTTCATATCTCCTTGGTGAATGTTAGAGACACCTCTTAGGGAGAAGTTTGGTTGTCCCAGTTGAAGCTCATTCCCTAATACGTTGCAGTTGGCGTGACAGAGAGATTAATACAGAGGCGCTCAGTATGGCTGGCAATGAAACTATTGTATCCAGCTGTTGGTGGTTAATTTTGTGAATAAGGACTGGCTTGATTCCACCATAGTTTCATTCTCATCGTCCACTGATGTTTCAGCGTCATAGTCTACGGCGCCTACTTCTTCCAAGTTTTTTATAAAACAACTGCCTAAGTAGATAAAATAATCAAATTTGAAGGAAGGTAGGAGACAGTAAAAAAAAAAAAAACAATTCTGCAAACATTGATAATAGAAATAAATAAATATTGTTAATATTTGTTAAGTTGTTATTCTTCAAGTATGGAAGTAATAAGTTGGGATTAGGTTTTTTCAAAGATATTAAGAGGCCATGTTATCTGTAGAGATGTTGGTAACAGCAGTGGGTGTGGAAAGGGCTGGGCAGGGAGACGGCTTGAGGCCCCTATCTCAGTGATTTATGCCAGCTAGAAATGTCGTTTGTTGCCCTATCATCGCTCCACCATCAGACTGCGATTATTACCATTGAGTTATTATACACGATGATTCCTCCTATCGCTTAAATCGCCACCAAATACTATCCTATTTATTACGCTTCACATAATGCACATCAGTGCTAAATATGTAACTATATTTGTATAATTTATTATTTGTTATTCTATTAAAATTATCAAATATTAATTTCATTGTGCTTATTTTCAATAATTACATAAAAAATTTATCAGTTTAATGTATTAAATAGGATATTAGGAAAATACGAATAAAAATGCAATCATATATTGTTAACGCTTGCCACTGGGGTCATCTTTTCATTTCTATTGCCACACGGTAGTAATTGATTAGTCGGCTATTTTTAGCAATATTATCACAATAGCCGGAAGTTTTTTATTAAATGTACATTGTTTTCATGAATTTCTATTTGAATAGATTTCTAGACTATTTGATAATTATTATTAGTTACCACTACAGATAAAATTCATTAGGGCATGCTTTCATACTTTACTGAAATGTAAAGACCATTATATACTCTATTTTTAAACATCCTTCCTAAACGTTTTATTATTTTGGCCTAAGTATTGCTCCAAACTAGTTTGCAGATCATTTGTCGTCACAAACACTTTTACCGTTCAAAGAATTAATTTTGCTTAGATGGAAATCTTGAGGCCCTATGCCTGACTAATAAGTCTGGTAAGATGTCCCACACAAATTGCAATAATTTTTGCAACGACAACATCGAAACATGGGGCCTCATATTGTAATGGTTAAAAACCACATCATTCCTATTCATCAGTTATGGCCCCTTTTCAATGTGCATAGCATTTAGTTGGTGCAATGAGAACAGTACTTGTTGGAAATGATTGTTTATTTTGAGGAAGCAGTTTGGAAAACAGGATTCCTCTCCAACCCCCTCTAAATGCTACACTTAAAGGTTTTCTCCATGATCGTCCTTTGATTATTATTGTCATATAGGATTCATTTTTGTGTCTGCAATTACCATTTTCTTTCAAAAATGTATCACATCTGTGGCCGCTTTAAGAGCGAATAAAAAACTGTAACTCAATCCATCTTTTTCTTTAATTCGGTCGTCATTTGTAGTTGCCGGCCTTCTAGTACGTTTGTTGTCTTCTAGAGACGTGCCTGAACTTGGAAAACCATCTCTGGCACATCCTCTGGCTAACTACTGGACTCCATGCACCAACTATTTTTCTTCCAACTTGACTCGCATTTTTTCTTTATATAACTAAAACAGCATTAAACACCAAAAATACGGGTGTCCAAACAACAGCATTAAACACCAAAAATATCTTGTTCCATCAGAGATA
Source organism: Triatoma infestans (assembly GCA_011037195.1). NCBI lineage: Eukaryota > Metazoa > Arthropoda > Insecta > Hemiptera > Reduviidae > Triatoma > Triatoma infestans. Next base: position 5,476 of record JAAEAF010011063.1, read on the forward strand.
TTTTCCGTGATAGCCTACTTCTTTTTATTGTCATCCACCGGTTTCGGGCGTTCGCCCATAATCAGGATGCTTTTTGTCAAACAGCATGATAACATAGATTTGTCATCTAAATAATGTTAATTAGAATTGAATATGTTGTTGAAATTCTGAGTTTGAAAAAAATTGGATAACCGGAAGTGTGTTTACTTTACCACTTTACTAAATGATTTTTTTTTTCCACTTTGTCGCAATTTTCTCATAAATGGCTCCGATGATTTTCTTAAAACTTCGTATTTAAACTAAACATACAAAGATCTACAACGTTTATTTAAAACTCTGGGAAAATTCATTTAAGGTCACTTTTAGAGGGGCGAGGTAGGGGTTACGTTTTTCTCTAAAGTGGTTATCATAGTTGATTATACAATTCTATCATCCAAACAAAATTCATTAGAAAAAAAATAGATGGCCAAAATTCAGAGTTTCAAGGAAATCAGTAAACCGGAAGTGGGCTTTTACTGAACAGTTTTTTTTTTTTCAGTTTTCCACAAATTTCATTAAATTTGGCACACAAACTATAAAATTTGTCAATTATAAATTTTGAGAACAGAGTACGCTAGTTGTGTGAGTGTTTTACACCAGATTTTTTTTTTTTTAGTAAATGAAATAAATGACATTAGTTTTTGAGCAGTCGTTTATGTTACACAAATCTTATTTTTAAATATTAAATCATGGTTGTTGAATATTCATTCCTTTTTGGAATAAAAGAGAATAGAATATTTTGAAAAAAATTATTTGAAAAATACATCAGTTTTTCTTACTGAAAATATTACAATCCAAATTTACATTAAACTTGTAATGTTTAATAAACTTTTAGTTTGAGCGCAGTACATACAAATAAAGGTGGTGAAGATTACACATGTTTACCTCAAGTTTATTATCGCCCGAAGCTTCAATCTCTTAGCAAGCATTGTAAGGGGGCAGCTTAAATTTTAACCCTATCTTACTTACAACTCCAGAACTACCTAAAACCAAACATTTTTCTAAAATTAAAATTGAAATCGGTTAAGAAAACTGCGATTTTTACTATACTGATTTATTATTCCCTTAGTTGTTAGCTAATTGCTAGGTAAACACAACCAGTAGGTTTCATTAAACTTGTCATCTATTCGAAAAAAAATAATTTTAAATGAGTTCTAGGTTAGCTGGAAGGTCGTAAAGATACTTTCTTAAAAATATCATTACCAATTTAAAAACGATAATATTACTTTATTAAAAGTGATATTAAAGCTATGTAAACATTCAAATTATAACAAAATCAGTTAATAGTTAAGTGCTGTGACAATGAGTCTTGTGAATGAATGTTTGCATTCTTATATACTTCAATCAAATATTATCCAATTTCTCCTTTATTTATTTATTTATTTATTTCTCTTACTCCTAGTAAGAGGAAGTATTGTAATCGTGTCAAATTTTCGATATCGGTTTTCACCGTAATTCCGTTTTGAGGTCCCCTGAGTCCAAAAATGTGTTTTTTAGCAAATAGTCTGTATGTATGTGTGTGTGTGTGTGTGTGTGTGTATGTACGTATGTGAACAGCATAGCTCAAAAACGAAAAAAAAAAATAGAAAGTTGAAACTTGATATTACGTTTAGTTATCAACATGGGATCCGACAGTGGGTCATCTGTCAAATTTCCTCAATCGAAATTTCCACTTTACTAGTTGTTTTTTTTTTTACGTTTTTGCGATTTTCTCAAAAATGGCTCTAACGATTTTCTTTAAACTTGGTATTTCAACTACACATACAAAGAGCTACAACCTTTTATTTGAAACTTTTTTTTCCGGTAAAATGCATTTAAGGGCCTTTTGGGGGAGAGGGTGGGTGGGTGTGTCCTCTAAAGTGCTATTTCAGTTTATTATACAATTCTATCAGCTGAATAATATTAATTAGAATTAAATATGTTGTTGAAATTCTGAGTTTGAAGAAAATCAGAACACCGGAAGTGGCGTTTTTACTGAAAACTATTTTTCAGTTTTCTGGTATTTTTTTTTTTTTTACTTTCTGGAAATTTTCTCAAAAATAGCTCAAACGATTTTTTTCAAACTTATCAACTATATGTTAAGATCTACAACTTTTATATAAAACATTTCTCTGGGAAAATTAATTTAAGGGAACTTTTTAGGGATGGGTGGGGGTAGGTTTTCCTCTTAAGTGCTATTTCAGTTTACTATACAATTCTGTCATTTAAGTATATTAATTAAAATTAAATTTGTTGTTGAAATTTCGAATTTGAAAAAATCGGGGTGACCGGAAGTGCATTTTTACTGAAATATAATCTTCAGTTTTCTGGTATTTTCTCAAAAACGGCTCCAACGATTTTCTTTAAACTAGGAATGTGAACTACACATATAAAAAGCTACAACTTTTTTTGAAACATTTCTCCTGGTGAAGTCCTTTAAAGGGGCTTTTGGGCCAGGTGTGGGGTTATGTTCTTTTTCTAATGGGCTATCATAGTTTATTATACAATTCTACCATCCGAACAAAATTAATTAGAAATAAATAGATGGCTAAAATTCGGAGTTTTAAGAAAATTAGTAAACCGGAAGTGCGTTTTTACTGAACATATTCCGTTTTCGACGAACTCCAAAGAATTTCATCAAATTTGATACACAAACCATAAAATTTGTCAATTAGGTGCAATTTTGAAAAACTGGAGTATGAGAAAGTTGTGTGAATGTTCCACACCAGATTTTTTTTTGGTTTCGTAATCAGCTCAAAATATGTGTTTCTGATGAATAATCATTTTCGATCGTAAATTTAGCATGATCGCAATTCATGCTCTTACAACAGTAAGTGTAAGCAAGCAAAGAAAAAGTAAGTAATAAAAATATAAATTACAAAGCCATATTTTGAGGAAATAAAGTAAGAACGATAAAAGCAATGAAATTTTTGTTGCGATTAATTTATTTGTTTTCTAAGTTCAGTGAATTTATTTTTTTTGCTTTTTTTTTTTTTTTTTTTTTAGCATTTTTTTTATTGTTGAAGTATATTTATTGGTTATTGATTAAAAAGAAATAAATAAAAAATAAAATAAAATAAAATAAAGGTTTTGTTAATTTATCCGGAGGTCTATGATATGCTCACTGCTTATACCTTTAATATTAGCATATGTATGCAACAGAATTTTGATCAGGCTCGCTTCTACACTCAGTATATGACTGTGTAATTACTATGCACGTAACTTAACTGTTCTCTATACATATTTAACATTATACGCGTTATTCCCTTTCCCTTGGTTTCTTGTTGGATAATGTTTATTTTCATTTGAAGTGAAATATCAATGAGTGGCCTCTGATTGCCCAACAACAAAATACAAAAATATTATCCAAACAAAAAGAATCAAATTGAATAAACAATTTGGGGAATGGATGCAATATTAATGCAACTAACCTATCATATCACAGAGAAAATATACATCTCTTAATTAAATGTCTTAAGACAGAGCTTCCCAAACTTATATGAGCTGAGTCCTACTTCTAAAAACAGAGATTATATGTGATCTACTCAGTGTAATTTAACATATTTTCTTAAGTAACTCATAACATAGCAATTCAAGGGAGTGTTTATAATGGATGTGTTGGATGGAGAGAATTGGTTTTGTTTGATGAGTTAAGTAGAAGACTTGGTTAACACTGGTTAACTGATATATTAATAATGAAACACAGACTGCCTGAACTTTACAATGGATGAATATTTAAGGTTGAGTGGTAAGAGAATGACACGTAGCGATTGGATGTACTGAACTAATTTCCACTGTGTTTAACTGTGTTTCATGGACTGTCCGTCGCTATATTTATACGCTTAGCCACACCATCCCATCCCGTTGACGAGAGTGGTTGAGATGCTCTTGCGTCACGTAACCCTATCTTGCTCCTATATTAACAGCAAGAGAGAAACAGCAACCAAAGAGAGCTAGAGAATCTCAACCACTCTCTCGGACTGGAGTGGGAGAATGGGAGAAGCTGTGTAAATATAACAACGGACAGTCCATAAAACACAGTTAAACACAGTTGAAATCAGTTCAGTACATCCTATCGCTACGTGTCTATTCTCATACCACTCAACCTTAAACATTCATCCATTGTAAAGTCCAAGCAGTCTGCGTCTCATTATTAATATATCAGTTAACCAGTGTTAACCAAGTCTTCTTCTTAACTCATCAAATAAAACCAATTCTCTCCATCAAACACATCAATTATATTGGTGGCAGCGGTGGGATGTACTGAACTAATTTCCACTGTGTTTAACTGTCTTTTATGGACTGTCCGTCACTATATTTATACAGGTTCTCCCACTCCAGTCCAAGAGAGTGGTTGAGATTCTCTTGCTCTCTTTGGTTGCTGTTTACTCTCTTGCTGTTACAGTGTCATAACGACCTACTTCTTCGAGCTTAAAATGGCGACTGACTGAGAGAGTAGAAAATGCATACACCCCCTCTCTACCCTTAGGACACAACCGAATAATTAGTAAATTATTATCAAGGTAGTGCGCTACCCCCCCAATAAAATTATTGTACGCCGTTGGCGGCAAATTTAAATTTATATTAAATACCGAACAGTCTTTCTGTGTATGTATGTGGGTGAGTGTTAACAAAATGTCTAAAAAACGAAAAATCGTAGGAAGCGCAAACTTGGTATTCCGCTTAGGTACCTCAAAGTATCTAACACGAAGGTTTCACGCAAAATCCATCAAACCAGAGTTTTTCTTTAGGATTTTCCCCAAATTGTGGTTTTTCTTGCTAAAGTACTGCATTGTGCAATCGATAATTTAAAATTTAGGAATTAAAAATATGTTCTCCATTACTCTCTGTGTAAAGCATCCTCTTCTGTCAATCCATATCCTGCCATATCTTCCTCGACAGCTTTTTTCCATGCAAGTCTTGGTCGCCCTTTCTTTCTTATTCTTTCCGGTTCCCAATCCAAAATTTTCTTTGGAAATCTTTCATCCTGCATTCTCCTTACATGTCTGTACAATCGTAATATTCCTTCAGCAATGCATTCCCAACACAGTCTTCTTGGTGTCCATTATTTATCAAATATCTTGGTTTCTGACTCTCTCCCGTGCACAAGAGTCCATATTTCACTCCCATAAAGCATTATATTCTGTACTAACTATGGGACTATATAATATAAGCTTCTTCGTTCCCTTTAATCTATTATTACTCCATAAAACAGGAGTTCAGCATATTGATGATTTTCCGTCATTCCATTATTATAATTATTATTCAAGGAAGGGGAGGGCAAAACCCTACTATAAGCCTCCAAAGCCTCCCTGGGCCCATATAGCTACCCCTAAAGAATAACAACTACTGGGTCTGGAACAAAAGTACAGGCCTAGGTTTTACCCATCTAAGTTTCATCACAGACCGAACATATCGGACCAAAACCTTAAAAGGACATAGCTTAAGATAACGAGATCCTATTCCGAGCCGAAGGTCCTCACCGAATCTCCTCACAGCCCAAAACATCCGTCATTATATGCATGGGTGTTTCCTCCTCCGTCTCACAACTCTACAAAAGGTGTCAGGCAGAGTCCCATTTATAGATATTCTCCTTAAGGCCCCCTAATGCCCAGTGAGGACCAACCAGATGCCTGAACCGGTCCATGAAAGACATCGGCTCCCACTACTGCAAATCTCCGTCCGGACCGTGCCAATGAGCGCTTATACTGCCGACAACCCCTCACTCATCTATAAGGATGAGTGCTTTGAGGATCATCCACGTCTGGAAGCCTGACGACAACATAATTGCCACCTGCGCACGCCAACAGCATGCTCGGGGACCAACGAAAGGGAGACACAAGGGCGCCTAATTTGGCAAACCTATCCACCTCTTCATTCCCAAAGATTCCCACATGACCTGAAACCCAAACCAGAAGCACATCCTTCAGTGAAGAAAGATCTTCCAGTCTTTTAGAACATTCCAACAACAATCTGGAAGTGATGACACTTGAGCTAAGCGCCTTCAACGCAGCCTGGCTGTCCGAGCAGATACAAACACCTTAAACCCAACCCAAACGCACCCTCTCATCCAAAATATAACAAAGAATTCCATAAACCTCAGCCTGGAAAACGGTGGCCTACTCACCAAGAGGCACCACCAAATGGTCTCCCGTCTCAAAATAGACGGCAGCCCTAGACCTACCATCCATCCTGGAACCGTCCATGTAGCATCGGAGATAATTCTCAGGAATCACTCCAGACGGATCCAGGGTTAGCCAATCTTCCCTCAAAGGCAACCTAACCCTGTAGGAATGACCAAAGACAAAAGTCTTCCACATCCTATCAGAAGGGAAACCTGTAATGGGAATCCTTAAAAGCATCTCGCGATAAACATTAGAATGACCATATCGCTTACCCTGCCAAAAACCTGCCTGTCCCCGTCCTTCCATTACCCTTTTATTAATTACTTTTTTTTTTTTTTTTTTTTGAGGAACCATTCGATTGCAGAATCGCACCAAGATATTTGAAGTGGTTTTTATTTCAAGCCCGTTGAGAGTAAGAGAGTTTCCATCCGTAGACCATATGCTCACTATTTTTGGGGTTTACCTTAAGCCACCATTTCCCGAATTCTTCAGTTAATCTGGTGCACAATTAATGCTGAATCCTATAGTATCTATACACATAAATGCATTATCATTTATGGGTGGTCCTGGGAAAACAATGATGTTGTTATCTTTCTTCTATATTTGATTCTACAAACAATATAATATTAAAATACGATAGAAGCATTGTAATAATTCCAATTTTGAAGAAATTGGAAGTACGATTATACAGAATAGATCTTTGAGATTTTGAAATTTTCTAAAAAAATTACTATAACGATTTCCTTTAATCTTATTTTGCTAACTGCATACATTTTTTTTTTTTTTTTGAAGGGGGGGCCTATGCACTGCGACCTTTTCCGGTCTATTGTGCTGTGCCCCCTGGGTGCCGCAGGCTTGCCCACAGCACCCCAGCAGATGTCCCAGCTGAACATCCGTTCTACAAAACCTCCATCAGGTTGAGATCCCTGAGGAATTCCAATACCCTGACAGGCTCTAGAGAGGTTATATCCACCTCCTCCACCTGGTAGCTACCCAGGTTCTTGAATCTTCTCTTAGTGCAGCCTCGCCAGTCCTGTTATGAATGTAATGTAGTTTCCTCAATCCCCAAAGAATCTGCATGGGCTGCACTTTGACTTTTCCAAAACCAGCTTCACCAGGGTGTCCTCTAGCCGGCAATGCCCCGTGACGAACCCGTAAGAACGCGGAGCTTGTTCTTGCGCAATCCAATGCAGGACTCCGACTCCGTTAGTTGTTTATAATTCCCAGGCAGATCTTAGCCTGCCAAAAACCGGGAGGGAGTACAGAGATGAGATCGCCTCGTCTCCTCTCCTTCCTAAGTTCCTCGCAACGAAAACTGTTGCTAACCCCACAAAAGGTTGCGGCCTGAAGCGGGTCGTAGCGCCTATTTTGGCCAGGGCGTCGGCCATCTCATTCTATTCAATGCCAACATACCCCGGCACGCACCCACCAAAGGGTAACTTTGTACCTCCTGCCTAGGTTATTAAGTTTATCTAGGCATTCCCAGATCATTTTAGAGTTGATAACTGATGCACTCAATGCTCTAATGGCTGTTTGACTATCAGAAAGGATGACAATCTCCTGGTTCCTATATCCCCTATCGAGGTTAAATTGTACACATCTTCCAATAGCGTATATCTCCGCCTGGAATATGCTGGGAAACTTACCCATGGGTTCCGAGTGCTTGATCCTTGGACCGACCGCC
>JAAEAF010011064.1:0-37178 GCA_011037195.1 Triatoma infestans
CCACAAAATGAAGCAGGCTACCACGGAAAATGTCTCTGATGAAAGACAAGATATTTTACTAATAACATAATATAAAAGTATATTGTTGACGGTTGATGTATTATGCAATGAAGAAATTGGTGAGCCTCGGGCAAAAAAAAAATTCAATTATGCCAACGTTTCGACAGAGTTTCCTGTCTTTATCAAGACTTTGATGTATAGATATGTGGAAAAAGAATTAATAGTGGAACTTATAAACTTACCAAAATTTTTACAGCATAGAAACATAAACAAAGAAAATTAAAAGTTACTATAGTTACTTGTGATAAATCAACTATAGAAAAAATGATCCATTTCCATAAAGCATAATTAATATTAATCTGTAATTAATTAGTAATTATTACTATTATTATTATTATTATTTATTTACTACATTGAAGCATTACAAGCTTATTGTAGGGAGTTGGCTTACAAAATTTTAAAAAAATAAAATTAAATACATTTTTAATATAATAAAATAAAAGCAATAACGGCAAAAATTTAGATCATCTTGACAACCATTGCAAAACAATTAGCCTTTCATTTTAAATAGCTTATAATAACAGCATTAAGGTTTAGTTTATAAGCGGCATTTACCTTACTTAACAGTTTATGTTATTCATTAATCATGGATGAACGCAACATTAATACATTTGTAATAAAGTTATATATCTTAAAACAATCAAATTTCGACTGAACTGACAATAAATTAAATAGATGTTCTTCTTTGCTAATAGTAGATAGAGTAGATAGCTGAGGTAAATATTTTACTCTTAAACAGTCATAAATCGGACAAGTAATAAATCAATGAAATAAGTCTTCATTTTCATGAAGATTACAAAGAGTGCAAAGCTGGTTAGGTTTTATTAAGTAAGCTATTGCTTTATATACAATTTTTATAGAAAAATTACTGCAAGTTCTGATTTGAAATATTATGGTACTAACATGGAATGGTAGAGAGAATAGTAAATAATTTTGAACAGCCGAAGTATTTAATGGAATATTTTTATAATAAATATTGTAATGAGAGAAGTATAGCCTGGCTACATCAGAATTGTATAAACTTGCTTCGTAGGTGGACAAAATTGTATTCAAATTTTTACGAATTACATAAGGATCCTGCCTTTCCCATAGATTATTGTAACCAACACTTATAAAAAATTCCTTTATTTGAGTTACCCAGTTAAACTTAACAGTATTAGATGGTGAAGAGTCGAGAACTAATAGCCTATCATAACAAATACATGGTAGTCTGGAACGGTCCATTTCGAGTATTTTACACAACCACTTTACAGCAAGCTTAAAAACAGTGGAGGCCAGATGTGGTATACCAGTTTCTAATAATATTATATAGTATGGAGTGGATTTTAATAAATGAAAGAGGCGTTTGTAAAAATTTGTTTGGGCATATTCTAGACGGTCTAAATACCTTAATCCCCAAATTTGTACCGAAAAGAGCAATGTGGAACGGGCAATTGAATTAAATAGTGCTACATTACTGGGCCATGAATTACTCTTGACCTTCGCCAAAATATTATTTACGGTACCAGCAGCAATATTAAATCTCGAGATTGAATGTTCAGTGGCTGAGAGGAACATTGAGGAAGAGGAAAACTGAACGCCTAAATACACATATTTGTTTGTTACCTCAATTTCAGTATTTTCATAGACAAATTTTTCTAAAAGAGTTGTACGTCCTCTATGAAATTTTATAATTTTAGTTTTAGCGGGGTTTACTTTTAGGGAATTAAGATGACAATATTCCTCCAGTGAGCCTGTGCTATGTTTGATTTTGTGGTCGTTTACAGGATTCTGATTAATTATTAATTAAGTTAATTAAATAGAATTATTGACATGTATATTTATGCCTTTAATGTGTATGCAAATAATATAGTTTTTAATTTTAAATCTGGTAATTATGGGAATGATTAAAAAAATAATAATTAGCATACAATAAACTAAAACTGGGCCTATAATTATATATATATATATTTATATATAGATATATAATCTATATGCTAATATATAATATTGTCCTCTAATTATGTATCAGACTTGCACTGTGAAAGTGGTGGGTGGTAAATCTAAACAATCGAAACAAATCGTTTCTCAGTGAGTTATAAAAGTGCCCTTCTTAAAGGATTATAATTATTGCACAACAACCGAACAAACAATTAGACCAATTGTATCATGTAAATAATTCACCATAATTCACTAGGTGAAAAAAAAAAACAGCCTATTATTAAAATATACAAATTTTGTTAATACAGATAGCATTAACAACCTCAATTTAGATAGTAGAAATTTACAACCAGGAATATATTAGTTCTTTGATATAAAATACTTATTCACCGCATCAATACAATAATGCAATTGTTGTTGTTGTAATTCAAAACCTATTAGATAAAAATCATACCAATCTGTTTTTTTAATTTCATACATGACCGAACTGTTCAAGTCATTCAGTGATTCATACTCAAAAGTAGGCACAATATTTACGTCAATATTCAGTATTTATTTTTTTTTTTGAGCTGTTTGACTAAATATGTGAATTTAAAGATTTCTAAACTATTATTTTGACGTGGAATATGTCTTTCACTTCCATATGTAAGGTACTGCTCTAGCGGAGAAAGGTTACCAAAAAAGCGATCTTGATGAAAAGTTCTATTTGCGTCGACGCCTTTGTAATAAGACCCAACGAAACGGATCCATAGCAGAGAGAGAGAGAGAGAGAGAGTGAGAGAGAGAGGGAGGGAGGGAGACTGTCTCACTCACTAGTTTAGGCCAGACTAGAGTGGGAGAAACTGCTTAAATACAGCGACAGGATGTTCTTATAGCAGAGTTCATGCAGCCGTCACAAAGCGTCATCAACCTTTCTCTTTATCTCTCACACCATTTTACGTATATATTTTAGCGTAAAGTCCAGACAGTCAGTGTTGCTTTCTGACTTCTAGTTTATTCATCTAAACTATTTTATCTCCTATCTCCTTCACAAACCACTTTTTCTTCTTCTCTTGGCTTCCCAGTTCTCTTTAGCCATTCTTCCATCTTCCATTCTTTTTACATGGCCGTACCATCCAAGTCTCTTTTCCTCCATCTTCTGCAGCACATTTTTGAAACGGCCATTTTCTTTCTAATTTTTTTTTTTGTTTCTTACTCCTTCAAGCCTTGATGTTCGTGCTGCCCGGCTCCAGTAATCCATTACTGTGGCTAGGAGCTTTTTCCTTAAAACCTTATTCAAGGTCCAAGTCTAGACGGCATTTAGTAATATACTTTGTAACAAGATACCACATATTATCTTTTTGGTACTATTTAGAATATTGCCGCTCCATAGTACGGGGTTCAGTATGCCGATTGCTCTCTTTACGCTTATATTCCTTTGCAACACGTCATTTTTTACTTGAAGCATCCTTACTGATGAAAGAACCCAAGCATTTGAATTGCTCAACCCTCGGGATTTTTATGTCTTCTATGCCGCTTGTTGTTGACATATACTCAGTTTTTGCGACTTTTATCTTTATACCCCATTTCTGATATGCCTTTATTACTTTGCGCATCATATATTCCATGTCCTCCCGATATTGGGCTATAATCACTTGATCATCTGACTTTCACATGATTTTCTCTTATTCCAATTTACATAGTTAGTTATTTTCTAGTTTTTCGAACTCGTAATATAAACGCTTCTTCTTATTAAAATTTACAATCTTTTTTTAATTTATTAAGACCAGTATATTATTATAAAATACAATCTATTGAAAAATAAGAAGCTTTATCTTTAAAAAAAAATTGATGTGAAACACTCACATGACTTTGTCTTACTCCAATTTACATAGTTTCATAATCTCTAGTTTTTCGAACTGTAGTATACAGAGTGTCCCATTTAAACGGGTCATTTTTGAAATAACTCTTAAACGAAAGAAGATATCTAAAAAATGAACATAAAGTTTTTTGAAGTATTTTCGCTATAGTTTATGATGGTGTTAATGTTTTTTGATTTTATTGCAGCTCTACACCTTAAATCGATGAGAGAATGTGGCGATTTTCTTTTGACCCCCCACTTTTTACTACTGTACTGAAAACTACTAAAACCATATTTCAAACCATTGCCGAGATTTTCAGTCATAAAAATTCAGTTTTCGTCGTTTTTTTCCTTGTTTCATAGACTAAAATTAAAAGCAGATTTTCTTATTAATTTCGAATAAATAAGAGAGTTCAAATGATGATAAAACTTAAAACCTATTTTAAAACTATAAGGGACTTAAAAATCAGGTAAAATATCATTAAAACCAAATAATATTCCAGTATTGACAAGAATCTATTTATTCAAAATTCCCTGAGACGCATCTACTACTATCCCTACTTGTTTCATCATATCCCAGCCCACAATGCCATCTCCACGATAGTAACTTCAGCAATGGCAAACTGCTGATAGAACATTTGTCCACTCAGCAACACTTCCACAGTTTGTATTTCCTCCAATCATAGAGCCATATTATAAACAATGCCCTTATTTCCAATTTCGGGTCAGTCAATGCAAACAAAATATTAAATATGATAAATAATAAAACAAAACAAAATTCAGAAGTTAGAAAAACAGTTTTGTACTGCATTCAAATAAATCTAAAGGAAGCACTGGACTCGAACTCGGAACTCCGCGTGGGAGTCCAACCACTTAGCTATTCCCTTCCCTCTGATAAACTATTAAAATACTTTTATCACTGGAATATTGAATTAGATTAAAGTAGATCGGGTTACAATTATACAATCTACCAGATAGGAGTTGCTCATCTATATAGGGCATTCTATTATAATCAATTTAAATTTAATATCATCGAGCATACTGGAAGGTATATGAAAAAAATCTAAAAAGAAACTTGCTTAAAAATATGTATATTTTAAGTTTTTAAAACCTACTATGATCGTTTTAAATTCAAGGAAATAAATTTGATAAAATTAATTGAAAGTTGCACAGATCTCAATAACACAGTGGAAATAATGAGTTTAACTATAACAACAGCTTGTTTAAAAGCAATGCCAACGGTCAAAAAACGGAACAAGCTTGATGGCAAAAGAACACAACCTTGATGAACAAGAGAAATAACAAAAATAAGGAAAGCGGTAAACCGGAAAAGAAGGCGTTTTCAGCGAACAAGAAGAGACATACAAGTATGATAGAAACTTAAAGTAGACTACTAAAGATTAAAATATGATTATAAGGAAAAATTAATGTCAGCGAAAATAGATTCGTAGAAAAGATTCTGTCTTGGTACGAATAAGAGCAATCCATGGGGTACCCCGTATAAATTTGCCTCTAAAAAAAAAAAAACTTATCATGAACATTTCTCGAAACAATAAGAAAAAGCAATGGTACATATACTTATGGGTTCGAAGAGACCCTGGACACAATTATAGATAAATTTATACCGAAGGATAGTATTCATGAACAAGAAATAATTCATTCAACTATTAGGTAAGAAACAATTATGAATCTGAGAACGAACAACGATGTGTTATTTACTGTACAAGAAGTTAGGTCTGCCTTCATGAAGTGTTAACCTAAGTCCTTGGCCAAGATGGTTTAAGTAATTTATTTATTTCTACAAAAGGCATTTGAATGCATTCTTCATTTTATCACAGATTATATAATGAGTGTTTATGTAGGCGTATATTTCTGAAACTCTTGGAAGTCATCAATAATAGTACCGATTTTGAAACCTGAAAAGAAAGATACTGAAAGCGCTTTAAAATACCATCCAATTTCTTTGTTGCCCACTGCGGAAAAACTTTTAGAGAGATTACTGATAAATCGCATTATGCATTTTTTTTACATAAGAACATTTACTTAGAGACCGGCAGTATGGGTTTAAACCGCAAACTAGCACAGTTGACATCTACACACTAATAACCTATCACTTTTATTTGCAACATGTTTCTAGGAAAAATGTTTTTTTCTGTGGGAACACCACTTTCCTCTAAAGTACCACTTCAGTATAATATTTGGTTTTACCACCTGCTTAATATTAATACACATTGAAAGCATTGATAGAATTCCAAAGTGAAGAAAATCGGTTAACCAGAAGTGCGGTTTTGCAGAATAGATTTTTGATTTTTTTGAAAGCGGCTACAATAATTTAATTTAAACTTGAAATACTTGCTGCATAGATTGAAACGTATCACTTTTATTTGAAACATTTTTCTGAAAAACATTTGATTTTAGAGGTGATTGAGGGAGGGTCTGTCATTTAGTTTATATTTAAATTTGCACCAAGCTTCGTCGGTTTTGAGCGCTCCACATAAGGCTGTTCAGGTATACACAACTAGTCTCCTCACCACCATGTTTATGACCAGCGAAACCAGCGTTGCCAGATTATTATTTTACCAAATCGGGATTTTTACAATATAATTTGAAAAAATTCGGGATTAAGGTGCAAAAAGCGGGACAACCTATAATAAAATGTACAGAGCAAAATATTTCTTAATGTTTATTAATCAAAATACAAATTGGCAATTACTAAACAATATAATATTTTTCAGAAACTTACTTATTTGTAATTGGCTGAAGATTTTAGTTTATTAAGAATTTCTTTCTGGTTTTTTATATAGTGATAAAATTGAGAACATGAGTATTGCAAGTTGAACTGAACAAGTAATTCCGATTTTTATCTGCTCAATGGAACATCTGTTTCTTGCTTCTGACCATTTTACATTCATCTGAGAAAATACTCGTTCGGGATAGCAAATAGATGTCGTATGCTCATTATAAATGAACTTAATTTGTACATATTTTTAGTATCTTTTTCCGAGAATAACTTAAATAACGGATGTCATTTTTGTCCAGTTGAGTCTTCCGAATTTTTCGCAATCACGTCAATAGATGGTCTCACCAAATTAAATTCTTCATATATCAGGTCCATATCTATTTCATTAGTCAAATTCAATGTAGACACTGCAGTCTCTATATCTTCAAAACGTATTTCGTTCTTCATTGTTATAAAATTAGCTTTCCAAAAATATTTTCATTTGAAAAATCGTGTCGCTGATTTACGAATTCTATGCAGTTCGGTAGAAGTTTTTGAAATCATTGATAATTTTGTTTTTTTTTTAGTTTCGTCTAATTTGTTCAGCAGCTGTTTCGTTTGAAATCCGAAAAAATTATCATTTAACCTTGATTCGACTTTATTGCGAAACTGGCATAACTCTTCGTGTATTCGGATACGACTATTTCATTTGACTGATTTTCTTTCATAACTGCACCAAAAGCAATCATTATGTTATGTACAAAATGCAAATAAGTAATAGTTTTTGTCTCCTCTATTTCCGATTCGAAAATCTTTTCTACCATTTTAGAACAATTTCCTTTTCCGGACTCCGTGAAATACAGCTTTAGAGCAGGCCAAAATTTGATTATTCTCTCAACAGCAGGAGATAGAGATGAAATTCGAGTTTGAACATTTTTAGAATCAGCGTACATATCAGGCAACAACTTTTGAAAACACTCCATACTGTTGTAACTTAAGGAATGTCTAACGTAATGATAAACAGAAGTACTTTCGGCAGCTGATGTTTTTCCATTTCCATATTAGAAGTGGAAGTTCCTGGTTTACTAAAATAGTCCGTTAGATTCTTTGCTGCACTCACGCTTTCCATCTTTATATGAGAAGATCCATTGGAGTGTTTTTGGACATCATGTTGCCCGCCATGAGAAATGCCGAATTCTTTTTTGCATAGTCGACAGAAAGCTGTGTATCATTTGATATTGACGCACATAACCACTTATAATCACGTTCCCACTTGCAGTTATATTTTGTCAATCGATGCTTTCCTACCTTGCATTTCTTTGCAGATAATTTTAAATTACAACTGTCCGAATCAGAACTTTCACTCGTACTCATCTTCATAATACTGCTTTAAATATGGGCTTAGTAAATAATACTAAAGAAACTCACGAAAACAATTCTTTTTACGAATAGGAAGTTTATATACCAAACATGCGATTAGCGAGACTTGTCTCTCAGCGCTGCTGTGTGTGGTATCGTTATATATCGGCTATTTTCGTACACAGTCCACAAAGATCGACAATGATAGTTCAGGGTGGCGCACTAGGTTCGCTATTGTCGCTTTACCCACGATATTCAAAAATAGTTTTGTAAATTTTATAATATTAAGCTATTCCCGAAACATCATATTTCGTTTTGAGTGTTATTAAATGACAAAATGTATTACATTTATCACTTTATAACGCTTATAACAAAATTTTTGAATAATTCATGAATTTAGCTGTCCCGCGCGGGACAATCTATTTTTGTTCAAAAAGCGGGACGTCCCGCAAAATTCGGGACGTCTGGCAACGCTGAGCGAAACTAAACACTGTAAATTTGCAATTTTAAAGCAAATTTCTTGATTAAATTGTTGTTAGTTAGAGAAATGGTCGTTTGAGTGTTTCAGACCAGATTTATTTTCTTAGTCCTAAAGACCTTATAACAAGGTCCGCATGACTCAAGTAATAAAGTACTAATGAAATACTCATTATCTTTATCTTTATTTCAGTTTATATCTAAAGTTTTTCCTTATAGATTTAATTTTCAGTATTAAACAATAATCCATAATGTGTTCACAAAAATACGAAGTAGTAATATCTGGTATGGGCGGCAATTTCCCTGGCTGTGAGGATATTAACGATTTTGAATCAAAACTGTTTAATAAAGAAGAAATGATAGAAAAACAAAACTACTGGGATTCAGGTATTGTATACAATTTTAATATTTTGCTCACGTTCTAAAACAGTATGCTTCTTAAATTATAATTTTTAAAAGAATACATAGATAAATTCATTTTGAACGGGTATTGTGTTTAATCACGACCTTGGGCTCCAATGAACTTTTTGGTCAAAATTCGCCACTATTTCAAAAAATATATATATACCTATATACATATGTTTCAAAATTCTTAGTAAATTTAAACTTCCTATACTATCTACACACAGTAAGTAATGGCTACCACTTTTGTTTTCCTACATAAAACTTATTTTTTTTAGCGTTCTGGAGGTTACACTAGCGTTGTGCTATCTTCTAAAGTACTACTTCAGTATATATGGTTTTACCACCTACATAATATTATTCCACACTAATAGTATTGAAAGAATTCCAAATTTAAAGAAAATCGGTTAACCAAAAGTGTAATTTTAAAGGATAGATTTTTGAGTTTGAAGCATTTCACTTTTATTTAAATCATTTTCTGAGAAAATTGATTTTAGGGGGGGTTAATTTAAATTTGAATTTGAATAAGTTTTGTTAATTTGGACTTAGAGCGCTCCGAAAAACACTGCTCAGGTATACAAGTAAATCGTGTTATACATCAAAACTAGGTAACAGTATTAATTGAGATAAATTGCAGAAAATGAAAAATTTAAGCCATCTTATTTACCAAGGGAAAATTAAATAAATTACAAAAGAAATTTGTATGCATTATTGTGAAAATTGTTTAATAATTGAATATTGTTAAATACTTCTTAATAATACTAATTAGCTTGGAGATTACTAGAATTAGCTTAGATTAGCTCAACGGTAGCACGCTGGACTAACAACGAAGAGGTCCTAGGTTCGAGTCCAGCAGTGCTGCCCTTAGATTTTCTCTTCTTACCTCTTATAGCTCAGTGAATTGAGAAGGCTCCGGGGAACGCAATAGATCTTTCAACATATCTTATTTTAAGAAGGCAGGCACAATCTATCAACATTAAAAAGATAAAGGAAAATGCATCATCTCTTAAGAAAATTAATAATCGTACATATACATACAATTTTTCTGTTTATTAATTTATTATTTATTTTATTAATGTTTTAGAAGTAGTGGAGGTACCTCATATTGTCGGAAAATGTAACAATTCCTATAAATTTGACTGCACATATTTTGGTATTTATTACAAATTGTTTGAAGCAATGGATCCTCAGGGCACACAAATTTTAAAGTGCTCATTTGAAACAATCTGTGATGCAGGTAAATTCAAATGATATATTACTACTTACATATTTAATTATCTTTTACTAATGTAATAAGGTTTTTTTTTTTTTCAAAAAAAGTCTGTCGGGAGGACAAAGTCTTACGATATCCAAAGCCCCTCAGGGCCCAGAGCCATCTCGTTTCTCACTCCTAAGGCAAGAAAATTTATGATAGCACCACTGGACTCGATCTCGAGATCTCCGCGTTGCTAGTCCAGTCACCTCTGATAGGAAGAGATATTGCGATCATTTCAATTAGAAATAACATATCTCCTAATTATGTACAAGTAAAAATTGAAAAAAATCAGATTTGAATTTGCGCCTTAACTGTACCAAAAATTCGGATGGAAAATATTAGACAAAATAATAAAATGATTGTTCCTAATTATTGCAATTTTCTTTAAATATTGCAAACATACAGGTATAGGTCTATCAATATTACCTGAAAAGTTATTCCAAGGAATAACTGCAATTGGAATTGGGGAATAAGGAATTGTTTTATGAGGGGCAAATAAAGTTTTGCTATGTGCAATGAAAAAAAATCAAACGGTATCTGTGATCTGACTGTTGCAACAGGTGTAGAACACATGTTGAAGCAGGTTCACACATGCATTACTTTTTTTTTTAAACATGATAGCTATTCACCAAAAACACTTTGATAGGATACGCCCAATATTTCAAACCAATTTAAAGTCTTCTTCAGGATATAAAAAAAGGTTTGAAAAATTATCAAAAATACCTAAAGGACCAGGAAATAGATCAGAACTATATCTTGATTCTTGGTTGTTATCTAAACTAATCCTGGTGTTAAATTTCATATTATACATTTTATAAAAACAAATTATCAAAATCTCCGTGGAAATGATAAATTAGGTATTAATTTCTAGGTATCAACCCATTTACTTTAAATGATACCAAAACGGCAGTTATATTGGCCACTACAACCAGTGAAACAGAATTGGAGTTTTTATTTGATAGTAAGGTTCTAGGAAGAAATAGAGTAATGATTGGACAGAGCAAAACAATGCAGTCGAATCGGATATCATATTTTTTAAATCTTAAGGGTAAATATATTTATTATTATATATTCTGGAAGCATTTTTCCCCAGGATTTTGTCTAATGCAGAGGTTATCCTGCGGGTTCAATGCTGACTCTTTATGACACTGACAAAGAAGGCGGTTCCACGAATATCTATTGTTTATCGCCCATCTCTAATCTCAAAAGATATACTCTTATCAGAAAAGCAGACTTCTAGAAGATATAATTTTTCAGCACTTTGAAGAAACTTAGGAAGTTTATTAGATACCCCGGTCTAGGAAGATATATACTTTATTTTCTACCATTGCAATATGTTACAAGATTTGTAAGAATTTGTAATTGCAACATTACCCAACAAAATGGTTTATCTTTATTTTTGTTTGTTTGTTTTGGATTCACCACAATTATATGTAAATTTGTGACTGGTTAAATATAAACCGCATCAAAAAGATGGCACGAATTTGGGGTCTGCTTTTGAAGACTAAATTTGCGTTCTGCATAGCAGTGAAAGTCTCGATGACTATGGGCTTTTGAGAAACTCTCCTCTTTCTAATTTCAGTAATTCACTTACAGCAAATATTTAATTCTCTTTAAGTGATGAAGAATTTATTTATTTATTTATTTAATACTTGTTATAAGATCTAAAGATCGGAACAAGGTGAGTTGTTGAACAACAATACAAATGCCAAAATAAATCACATACAAAATATAAATACAATATATAATCTGAGTAAAAATAATAATTAAATACTTCTGATCATTGAAAAAAACTAAATTTGACATATTGGAAGAAAAATAATAATAAACAGTAATAAAGGAAAATAAAAATGAAAATAATAATCTGAAATTAAGTACAAATTCATGACTCAAACAGATTGCTGTTCTTTGACATATATAAAAATTAAATCTGTACAATATCAGGGCATCTTTATGGTTAGTTATATTCAGTAAATTGAAATAATCGTAACTACAATCTTGCAGAATTACACTGAATGGTTCTATATTACGAAGCGATTCATAACTGGACATATTAAAACTAAGTGATATAATGTTTCATTTTATTCAAGCCACATAGTTCACAACGTTTTCTACAGTCCACTATGTAATTAATATTATTAAATGAAAGCTTTAAGTAATAAGTTCCGGATAATCTTAATTGCGCAATTACATTTTATACTTTTAATGAAAGTTTCTTGTCGAGTAAATATCGAGGTACACAATCTAATGGCTGTAGTAGGTGGTACTAAGGAGAAAAACTGGAGTTGATAATTCTATTTGAGTCCACCTCAATCAGATAATTTTTACAGTCATTTAATGATTTTTACTTAACCAACTGTCTGAGTATTTAAATAGGAAATAGCTTAGCTGGATTCTGTCGGTTTCTTTTCTAATTAAGTAGGCTAGAGTATTACGAGGTAGACACAACTGAGTTTTAAAAAAATTAATTTGCACACGGTCAAGAATATCTGGGTATTGTAATCCCCATATAGGGGCACAATAAAAGAGCACACTTGTTATTAAAGCATCTAAAAGCTTATTTTTTGTTAACCATGAATTTGACTTAATACGCCATAACAAAGAGGCCACTCTTTGCACAATTAGCTCTTTTCACAAAGCAATTAGCGGTTTCTCTAAACAACCCATTTCTATGAAACGGCACACCTAAATATATATAGCTGTCGACAATATCAATCTCTTTCTCATCATAGTAAAACTTTTTAGTTTGTTTCACCTTACTTTTAGAGAATATTATTATTTTAGTTTTTTGAGCGTTAACCGACAGATTATTAGCTGAGGAGTATTCCATTAAAACATTTAATTTATTACGATCATCAGTATATAAATCACCAAAAATAACGAAATCATCCGCAAACATTATCATTAAAATATCGGTTTTAGCATTTATTGGGATACCATGGCAGTTTTTACTTCTAAAGTAAAGCTCCATCTCATTCACAAATACTGAAAACAGTGGGGCTTATAGTCTCATCCTGTAGTACGCCACTTGTGATACTTAGTTCACCATTCCCCACTTGATTTTTAATACTGAAGACAGCAAAATCATACAGATATTTAAGAATTCGTATAAATTTTCCACTAATCCCTATGTTGTAGAGTTTTTCCCATAATCGCGAATGATTGATTGTGTCGAATGCTTTACGAAAGTCGACAAAAACACAAAATAGTTTTTTGTTTGCTAACAGTGAAATTTATATCATTGAAGTCAATATAAAAACATTATCCATGCAGCCTCGATTAATTCTGAAACCCGATTGGTTCTCGTGTAAAATCTGGTTATAGTCTATCCAAGATAATAGGCGATTTAAAAGAGTTCACGTCAAAATTTTAGTAATACAGTTAACGAGAGCTATGGATCTATAATTGTTTGGATCACATACTGGGCCTTTTTTATGAAGCATTATAAACTGCAATTTTGTCCAGGAGGAAGGTAATTTCTCCGAATCTAGACACCTATTATACAAAACCTGTAAATATAACAGCCAATTGCTGGGCAGATTTTTAAAAAATTCATAAGATAATTTATCCAGGCCAGGAGTTTTATTAGATTTTGTTTTAGATATGGCAGACATGATTTCTTCCTCTGAAATATAACTATCCAATACTTGATCCCTAACATAAAAAAATAATGTATCATTAAATACCCTTGAAGGTAGATCTCATTAAAATAAGAATGCCATTCAGCGTCAGATATATTGTTAAAATTAAATTTTCTTTTCCTATAAATATTGATAATATTCCAAAAAGTAGTAGTGTCCCTAACATTCGATATTTTATTTCGTAGTGTCCCTATATTCGATTATTTCTTTTTCATAATTATGCTTTTTCACTTGCAACAAAGATCTGTATTTATTTTTAAGCTGCAGATAGTTAGATTTTTGGTTCACAAAAGACAAACTTTTTACATTCATTAAGGGCAGCTTTTACAAATTTTTTAAACAAATTACGTTCTTTGTCAAACCATGGATTTCTGTAATTAGACTTTGTTACTGATTTAGATGTAGGAATGCTCACTTTTAGATTTCATTTTTCACATGATTATTTAATAGCTAATAATAAATTTTCATTAATATCGTTGATATCAAAGTTCTCGAAATGAATTGCAATTCTAGGAGAAAACAGCATATTTTCTACAAATAAATCAGTTTTATTTGGATTCCATTTATAAACATCCATATTCCGGAAAATTGGGACATTATCTGACTTTACTACGTTGCTAATACAGTAATTAAGAAGTACTTTAACAGGTTGGTGATCTGAATTTGTAATAATATTCTCTACAAACATATCCCTTATAAACTCCAAAATAGAAAAATTACACCATGCTAAATCTATAGTCGACAATCCAAGTGTGGAAAAATGTGTAAATTGGGCCGGGCTATCACTAACAGTACGTCCATTAAGTAATGTTAAGTTATTTTCTTCCATGGAATTGACCAAGCTTCGACCCATTCCGTCTACAGTTAATCAAGAGCTGATCTTGTGGAAGTGAAAGAGGTCATATGAAAATATTCATCGCAGCTAATCTGATTCAAAGTACCCACTCTACAATTAAAATCGCCCCCTAGCAACAGATAAGTGTCAAAATCTGTGTGACTATTGGCAATGGAAATTAAATCATCTAACATAGGCCCCAAATTTATTTTTGGTTGAAAATAAATATTTCCAATTAAAATACTTCTACCATTTTTTAACTTAACTTTAATAAAAATCCAATTAACTCTACACTAGTGATCTTTTTATGTACAAATGTAACCAAACCACCACTTGCTCTTCCCTTTCTTTTTAATTTAATAGCATCAGAAAAATAATAAGAATAATCATTAAACAATGAGGGTAATCTGGATGGCGTATTTACCAGCCAGGTTTCAGAAATACAGAATACGTGAGGGGGGTTCTATTATCAGTAAAATAATCACACACACTAGTAAAACCTTAAGCATTCCAAAAAATTATACTGAAAGGATCACTATGCAGTAATGCACTCCGATTCATTATACTACTCTGAGGATCACCGCTACTCCCGCCTTGTTGAACCTTAATGCCTGAATTATTCACTGGCGAAACTAACAGGGCCTGCTAGGTACAGTATTTATCCGATAAAGATTCTTTTGATTTGCTTACGTATTTCATAATCAATGTTTTGATACCTAACGCGCGCTCATCCGACATCCGCTTTCCTGATTCATGTAACTTTCTGATTGCTATTTAGCCGGGCTTTTCCTGTTTTCTTTCTCGTACTATCAGTCTTCAGCTCATTCTTCTTTATCCACTTTCAATAAAGGTTGTCCTTGAACAGTTCCTTTTTTTAGCTGTTCACTTCTTAACTGTCTTGCCTGACTTGAAGTTATATCTTTACTTGCTGATTCTCTTTCTTTATCTGACTCCTCAAAGTCCGACGTAGTAGCTGTGCCTGTTGATGGAACTTCATCTATATCCAACGACTTTAAATCTGACAGTGAAAAAAATGTTCCATTAATGAGCAGCTTATTATACCTAAGAGCAGCTCTGCATTGCGCATTGCGAGCTCTATGCATATATGGGAGCAATTGACGCCTCACCTCTCTTACTTCAGTGCTATAATCATGTGACAGACTAATTTTAGTTCCTTTAAGGTTTTTAGACATTTTCAGAATTTCCATTTTTTTCCGATAAGATATAAATTTAATTAAAATTGGTCTTTTAACTGTCACATCGCGCCCCATAATTTTAATTTGCTCTATATCATTCGCGGTCATTGGGACTTTTAACACATCTTGTATAAACGCTATCACTTTATCTTCTAATTCTTGAATATTAGTATTTCCTACTTCGATAAAATTATACAAAATTACATTCTTTTCTCGGAGAATTCTCTGTATATTGTTGGTAAATTTAGTGAAATTAATAATTTTTTCATTTAAAGATTTGTAATTGGTTTCGATAGCTTCAATTTTATTCAAAGTAGCAGTTAACTGCGTTTGATAGCTACATACTTTATTGTCCAAATCATAAATCTGTTTTCCTAAATTTTTATTTATTTCCTCTAGCTTCTCCATTACTTCCTTAAACCCCTCCATAATTTTTCCTCTTTTCTTTTTTATTAATTACTTTGTTGATAATTAAGTAGTAATATTAATAAAGGAGTGAAAATATTTGATCGATCCCAAAAGTTATTATTAGGAATAATTATGAATAATTGCAAAAGCAGAAATAAAATTAGAAAGCGTACACAAATTTTAAGTCTAAATCGTTAACATATATATATAAAATATAAATATTTAGGTAAGTCAGCTGATAAATGAAGTGGGGTCGTACACTAGAGAAAGAAAGAGTTAGAATTACCCAAACGTAAATAGAGAGAACTCACCAAGCTAGATCAAACCTTTTTGAAAAGTTCAAGGGTCCAATAAACATAATAACAGTTACACAACTATTCTCTTTTTAACAAACACTTTTCATGAAAAAAAATAAAAAGAACCACTCGTTGAATTTTTTTGAATCACTACTCAAAACTTTTTTGAATACACTGATACTTTTTGGGGTGTGTCCTAGTGCGATTCCCATATAGGCACAAACGGGTTGTTCCCACAATCATGAATACAAGTGGTACTACAGTTTATTCCCGGAAGACCCTGAGAGGTTCCTTTATTAACTCGACTGAAGACGATCCAATGTCCAAGAAAAGACACCTCGCTACAGCCAGGCTCTCGCAATGGCATATAATACGCAGCGAAATCTATTCATCAGTCAAGCAGAATCTGCTAAAACAACTATCGAGATAGGCCCATTAGATACTTATATTTCCTGAGCTAACGGCGCTTGTTAAATGCTAATACTTATTTTAAAGCCCTAAAGCCTTGTCAAACTGGTCTGCCAAGAGTTTTTCTACGAGAGCTCCTTCATAAAAATTGTGGCCACATGTGTCTGTGACCAAAAGCATTCTCCACCAAGCTGGTGTATTTTTGCCTACCCGCACTGTAAAAGAGAATAGTAAATCAAACCAGCTTTAAGGATTGCATTTCTATACTTTAAACTATAATTATTGAAAAAATAAAAAATGTAATAGAATAAAAAAAATATAATTTAATTCCTTAGCCGACTGTGTCGTTGTCTATCTCAATGAAACATGAGCTTGTAATTGGCCAGAAGTTAAAGAAAGAAATCACATAAAATATGTAAAATCCATTTTGTCGTTGCCTTGTGCAACACCTGATTGCTCAATAAGACTCAAAATTAGAATTTTCCATATTCAGCCGAATAGAATATTAGATTGTCTAATTATCTTATCTTAATGAATATGGACAATAACCACCTACCATGAACCGTAGGCAATAGACATGTTCAATTAGATAATGTAATTTACCTTTTAAATTGGGTACTCCCAGTTGAAGCATTTTTTCAGCCACATTGCTAGGCAAGATATTTTAATTAATGCATTAACCTCTACAGTAATCTACTTAAGAGATCATTCGGTAACATCCTTTCAAAATAGATTAATAAGTAATGACTAAGTGATAGACTAAATGATAAATTCAGCATTTAATCTGCATTATCGGCCCTATAGAAGTTTGAATTTAGGTGAAGATTTTTTACAAAAAGCCTATGTCGTATAAATAAATTACAAATAATTGCTCAATTGAGGCTTATTAGTAAAAAAATTCCTCAATCGTTTCTATCAATATAAGAGATACCAAATTCTATCCTAGGGGAGGAATTAGCTCAGTGGTTAGCGTGTTGGACTCCCACGCGGAGGTCCCGGGTTCGAGTCCAGTGCTTACCCCTTAGATTTTTTCTTCCTAGGAGCCTCTACAGCTCACTGTTCAGTGATGGACAGTGTTGTCTGTGACGAGAGAACACTGCCGTTATAGAATAAAATTAAATAAATATAAAAAATAAATTCTATCCAAATGAGAATTGTAAAATATAAACAAGTTATGTTTAGCCGTTGTTAGTGAAATAAGCAAATTATTGGCGAGAGAAAAAACTTTTAATCTTTAAAAGTTTATTCGACGTTTCAGACATCTTTGGATAGTTCTTTCTCAGGAACTACATAAAAAAAACAAAGATAAATAAACAGAAAATTACATAATATAGTGAGGAACAACATTGAAGTATTATAGATTAGAAATACAACTGACATATTACCAACACAAATGTACATAAAAAAAAAATTCAAAGACTAAAAAACAGAACACTAAATAATTAAAAAATATTAGAAACCGAAATTTAAGAAGAAGAAAAATCATTTTTATTGGCCGGCAGCTTATTTCTGTCTTACAATATTATAAACACATATATATGATATACATTTTTACAATTATACTCAATATACACGTAACTGTATGTGGTGCTGGTAATTAGCTGCTTGTAGTAAGTATGTCGTGACAGTTTAGTTTTCAGTCTTCGTTGTGCTGTTGTCAGTCCAATTCTGTGGTCTATCCCAGCTTCTGTATTGGGTAAGTTGTCTAATAAAATTTTGTACTGTCCTGTCCATGAATTCTTTTAATAATGGTAATTTTAATAATGGTCTTTTAATAATGGAGCTGATCGTTCCGCATGAAGACGATACCAGGACTTTGTTTTGGAAGATCAGCAGTTTGTTTAGAGCAGTCTTGTTAGCTTCTATCAATATAGGGCAGGGGTACGTTGGTAGCAGTTATGTGAGGCGTTCACGTAAGTATCGTGCTGAGTTGTGGCCCAAGGTACTTTAAGGGTTCGTCTGTTTCCTTCCACTGTATGTCAGTGCAGTTGATTTTTAAATTAGCACTACTTGCGGTAAATTAAAAAGATACGGGTAAGAGAAAAAAGAAATTATAATATGTGAATAAAACTAAAATAAAATGATCAGGAGGAGTAAGAAGTCGATGAGTGTAATTTATTAGTGTGGACCTTTTTTAATGAAATGGAAAATGTTGTAGGAGGAATTGATGACGTCCTTGTTTATTTGTAATTAATGAAGTTACGATTGAGGTCAGTGGGGATGGATCCTTATAAGGGCCGTTAAGGAAGAGTAGAGAGTTAAACACTAGAAGGAGGTTATTGTGTGGTTATGGAGTAAGGTATGCTTACAAAGAAATACTGAAAGACCGAAAAGAGAAAATTTAAAAAGTTGGGAAATATGTGGTAGAAGGGAACAAATTACTAACCAAGTTTTTATAACCACACAATAACATTCTTCTGACGTTTAACTCTCTCAAATAGCCAATCATTTGTCAAATCTATTTCTAATATATAAAATACTTTATTAGGACCAAGCCTCGTAATTGAGGATACTTGGACTGGAGGATTGCGGGCTCTGCAGATGGGCTATCACTTGGTATCCAGTGGTCTGTGTAATGCAGCCATAGTTGGAGCCCCTAATACTATATTTGGACCAGAAGTTTCTTATCATTTTCATGCAATGGGCAAATTGAATAGTGACGGCAAGACGAAGAGTTTCAGTGCTGATGGTAAATATATTTAAAACATTAACTATAGTATAAAGATAGCGTTTGTTTTGTAATGCAACCTGGATAACATCAATAATTTTTCACAGCTGATGGTTACACTAGATCAGAAGGATGTGTCGTCTTCTTCTTGCAAAGAGCAGAGGATGCCAAGCGGTCCTATGGAACTATTGTAAACGTTCTTACATGCAACTATGGTGTACGTAACACTTCGTATCCAGAGTTCAGTCCAGATCTATATAAAGATCTATTATTGCGAGTGTATAAGGAAGCACAAATTGATCCTTCGGAAGTCTGTTACATAGAAGCGTATGGTGGCGCTTCAAAAGTAAGTATCTATAACATAATAGTAAGCGGGCCAGATTTTGAAATATGTGGGTGCATATGGGATCAAGAAGCAGATTTATATCTTCCCTTACAGCGGTAAGAGGAAGTATTGGGATCGTATGAAATTTCTGAAACTGATACCTTTCGATAGCGATAGCGGCACCTAAAGCGCAGATCTATTTTGAATTTTTCGAGATTTTTCATTTTTGTGTTATTTTGTTTCACACCAACACGCACAAGTGGAGCACTTGAAGCTGGGAGGGACCTCCCGAGGTATTCAGCTTGCTAACCACTGAGCTATTGATTATTATCAACATTAAAATATTCACGAAGAACTGTTTTGATTAATCAAACAAACACTACAGAGATTTACTTAAAGAAATTAGGAATATGAAGTTTGGCAAAGGCTAAAGAAAAAACTGTTTTACTTTGAAAAAATTATTACTTCGACGTTTTCGAACATATATTAATTGATACGAAAATTAAACAGTAAAAAATGGGAATTAAAACAAGGACTATTACTTGTGAAGGACGAGCAGACGAGTGAATTAAATATAGGAACGAAGTTATTGTGTAGTTATGGAGTAAGGTGTGTTTACAAAGAAACATGAAAAACAAAGAGCAATTAAACAGCATGAAAAAAAAGAGCATTTGAAATACTGTTTAGGAGAAAAAAATCTGGTGTGAAACACTCACACAACTTCCTCTCTCCAGTTTATAAAATGGTCAAATTTTATAGTTAGTATGCCAAATTTAATGAAATTCGTCCGTGTTTTTATGTCGAAAATCGCGAAAAACAGAACAAACTGTTGAGTAAAAACGCATTTCTGGTTTACTAATTTTCTTGAAACTTTGAATTTCGGCAATCTATTTATTTGTAATTAATTTTATTTAGTTGGTAGAATTGTATAATCAACTAAGATAGCACTTTAGAAGAAAAATAACCTCACCCAAAAGGCCCTGTTGGAGTACCAACCTAACTGATACTTAATCAAAACATTCCCATATTAAATGTAAATTTGTATATTTTTCCAATGTATATTTAAGTGAAATGTATTTTAATTAATGTTTTGTTCGAAATAAACACTTTTATGTAAAATATAAATAAAGGCAACACTGCCACATTTTAACAGTCCTTTTTAGGATGGTACACTGCACCAGATTGGTTCAGGGCTTGGCTCACAGACGGCGACACCGTCGTCGCCAGTATATAAGGCGGTGCATTGAGCACAGCCAACACACGGTCAGTCACATTTTTATCGACTCAAGAAGTTGAACAAGCTTTTAACCACTCTGGGCAGCTACCAACAAAATATACTGAATCACTTTGACATTAACTACTGGAGGTGCCACAAGGCTCGAGATACACCAGTCAACAAACCTGGAACCATCCTAGCCGGCTGGCTGAGGACGCAGAGGAACTCAAGCTTGAAGTACAGGCCTTGGAACCTACGAGCAGGTGAACAGTATAGACCGCGGGCCAAGGACAAGCAACGAGTGCAGCTGCAGTTAGAGGTACTAGTGTGTGGGAGGTCAGCAGGTACCGGGGTTTATCGGGGTCTTGGCCACGCTGCCGGGGC
This sequence comes from Triatoma infestans, assembly GCA_011037195.1. Lineage (NCBI taxonomy): Eukaryota > Metazoa > Arthropoda > Insecta > Hemiptera > Reduviidae > Triatoma > Triatoma infestans. Next base: position 21,410 of record JAAEAF010011064.1, read on the forward strand.
TCCCAAAGCCGGCTACCAAACACACACAGCCCTTTTCAGGGACTCGACTCCTCGACTCACTTGCTGCGAGCTTGTGAGCCCCTACCAGGGCGGTGCAACTCCCTTACCTTCTCCGACGAACGCGTAGCGTGTGCGGTCGTGCCACACCAACCTACTCGCTGGACAGCGCCACCAGCATAGAATCGTCCTTAGTCAGGGTAGCGGCCCTTTTCAGGACCACCTCTATACTGTTCAGTCCGCAGAGCCTTTACTAGGCCACATATATATTTTTTATTGTTGAGTACCGGATTAAGTCCTCCACTGGTACCAACAGCCCCTTAAGTGAATTTACCCGGAGAAATATTACAAATAAAACTTGAAGCGCTTTATATGTGTATTTCACATTTTTAGTTTAAAGAAAATCGTTGGAGCCTTTTTCGAGAAAATAGCAGAGAACTCAAAAATAATTTTCACAAAAAACGCATTTCCGATCATCCAATTTATTTCATATTCGGAATTTCGACAACATATTTATTTCCAATTAATATTGTTTAGACGATAGAGTTGTGAACAATAACTTGTCAAGTAGCATTTAGAGGAAAACCTAACCTCACCCATCCCCTCAAATGAAAAGTGCCCTTAAATGAATTTTCTCGGAGAAACATTTCAAATAAAAGTTGTGGCTCTTTGAATTTTTGGAGCTATAAGTTGAGATTAAAGAAAATCGTTGGAGCGAAATTGCAACAAAGGTGAAAAAACAATTCAGTAGAGTGGTACTTTCGGTTGAGGAATTTAGCCTGTCGGATCCCATGGTGTGGTACCTTTCTTTGTGCGACTTCTGCGAATATTCTGCGATTTTTCGTTTTTGTGCTATGCTGCTCACACACACAGACCATTTTCAAAAAACACTTACTTTTTTGAAGTCAGTGGACCTCAGAACGGATATTTTCGGTGAAAACTCGATATCGAAAATTGGCACGATTGCTAGGAGTAAGAGAAAGTAGAAAGAAGAGAGAAGAAAGCGAAAGAGAAAAAAGAAATTATAATATGTGAATAAAACTAAAATAAAATGATCAGGAGGAGTAAGAAGTCGATGAGTGTAGTAATTTATTAGTGTGGACGTTTTTTAAGGAAATGGTAAATGTTGTAGGAGGAATTGATGACGTCCTTGTTTATTTGTAATTAATGAAGTTACGATTGAGGTCAGTGGGGATGGATTCTTACAAGGGCCGTTTCAAGTGGTTGCAATAGGTGGTTAGGACAGAGGATTATGGAAATTAAAGAAATAGGTGAAGTAGAAAGCGGGTGGGCGGTACTATTGGTTCTTTTGTTTGCTATGCCCAATTCATATGTATAACCCTCTGGTGTAAGTTTTATTTTGATTCACCAATATAACATGCGTTACAGGGTTGTTCAGTTGATTATTTATATTTATAAATTTAATTTACATTTCAATTGGTTATTGCAAACTAATGATTCATTTTATATTCAAGAAAATGGATGCTTTAGAGTTAAACTGTATATCAGAAGTGATGTGTGCGAACAGAAAAACCCCATTGGCTGTCGGCAGTGTTAAAAGCAATGTTGGCCATACTGAAGCTGCATCAAGCCTGATGTCTGTCGTTAAAGTTTTGATGGCTTTCAAATCTGGATTTATTCCTCCAAACTTACACTATTCTTCTCCAAATCCTGATGTACCAGCATTATTATCTGGTCAGGTGGAAGTGAGTATCAAAATCATATTTATAGAATATAACTTGCAGAATGTTTGCAGATTATGATATTTTATTGTTGATTTTATAGGTGGTCACTGAACCAACTCCTCTAAATGGAAAGATAGTTGGAGTAAGTAGTATAGGACTGTCCGGCAGTTATGGGCATGTCATCATCAAACAAAATTCAAAAATTAAAAGCAATTTAAAAGAATCAACTTCAAGTAATATACCTTGGCTGTTTATAATTTCAGGCAGAAATGAGAATTGTTTGAAAAAAGTAATTGAAAAGGTAATCTGCGTCATTAAACCTAAATATAGATTTACTCTTAAAGAACTAATATATTAAAACGGATATTATGTTGGCAGGTACAAGCGATGCCTTTTAATGAGGAATTCATTGCTCTGACGCATCATGTCTTCAAATCACATTTAAAAGGGTACAATTTTAGAGGCTGCACGTTACTGAATACAGATGCTGAAATAAAATATGAAATTAAAGTAATTTATAATATATTTCGTTATTTGTTAGCAACATTAGCTGCGGGGCCGAGCCCTTCATTTTTACAATCAGCAATGCGCTACTACTTTTGTTCCATAAAAGTTCTCTTAAAATACCCTTTTCTCAATAATGAATTAATTTAAGGCCAGAAATTAATGCCTAGAGAGTTTCTCCTTTTTTTTTTTTTTTGGCATTAGCAAAAAGCCATAGCCAGCTTAACTGAAGTTATCTTTAATATTCTACTTATCCAATCCTTAAACTTTTATTTTGGCAGAATCTAAAAATTTAGATATGGTATTACACAACTCTAAAGTTGGTGCCTGTAGTATTGATTAAAGGGGTTTGCAATCGTTTCGATATTTTGGCAAACAATATTTTCTTTCTCTCGCATGCCCGGGACAAATCATTATTAAATGTTCTAGCGCTTCCGTCTCTCCACGTTCATTATATTGCGAGTTCTCTAATATGCCAATCCTATGCCAGTAAGCTTTACATAGACCGTAATTAGCTCGCATTCTGCAAATTATTCTTACATGTTTCTTATTAATAGGCAATCCATAATGCCATGGCCTTCTATGAACTTCAGGATTTATAGATTTTATAGAATAACCCTTTAGAGACTCCTCATATTTAACTTGCCAGACATTCCATGTCCTTTTTTGGATAACAGGAAAAACGTCACTTATGGGAACTTTACTGTTAACGATCATCTCGTCGCAAATAGCTTGTTTCGCAAACCAGTCGGCCCGCTCATTTCCCGTTATATTTGCATGTGCCTTGATCCATACAAAGCAAACTGCACATCCTTTAGCTGAGAGCTGAGTAAACTTATTAAAATTTCACTAACAATATGGTTGAAATTCCGATTCTTAGTACAGTTACTCAATTTAATGAGAGAACTTTTGCTGCCCGTTAAAACGACCCAATTTTCTTTAATACCTGAATCTAAAGCGTACTTCAGGGCTGCGCTATAGCGTACATCCCAGCAGAGAATATCGTGTAGATATCAGGCAGTCTAAACTTTATAACGTGATCTCTCTTATGATCATGAACTGCCATCCTACTCCATTTTGCGTCTTTGAACCATCAGTGTATAGTAACTCCGATTTAGGCCACTTTTGAGACACATATTCAAGTACATACTTATCGGAATACTGCAAATCTGCCGGCTGGCCGAAGAAATAAATTTGCAGCGATCGATTTAGAACCTGATAGTCAACAGAAAATGATGGCAATTGAGGATTCTTTTGCAGGATACCGAAGAATGGGGCATTATCCCTAAAACTTGAAGTTATAAGAGGTGTCTTATTCTTTTGCCAGTTCCTTGATGTTAGTACGGACACATTTAGATTATTAATTTTTGTTATTAATATCTCATTAGATGCTGCATATTTCACTATTGCTCTGTCCGATAACATTTTCCTCCTATGTGGCAACGGTAGTTCACCTGCCTCTGATAGCAGTATATCTATGGAGTAGATTTTAAAAACCCTTAACAAAGACGTAGACAACAATTCTGCAATACATCTATTGTCTTTAAATTTGTCCCACTGGCATGATCATAGAAAATCGAACCATTATCTAGTATGGATCTAGTTGTTGCCCTATAGAATATTTGAGCAATGCCAGGATCTGCACCGCAGTTTATATTTGTATTCATTCTAAGAATGTTAACATATTTTTCGGATTTATCAAATACATGATTAATGTGAGGTGCCCAGTTCAACGACTTGTCCATAAATAAACCCAGAAATCTGACTACTGTCTTGCAAGGAAAGCGCATTCCACCAAGCGAAATCTCTTCTGAGACTGGCACTTTCCGGACTCTTCTTTTCCGCGTAAATGGGTAGACCATTGTGTTTTCTGGAGAGATATTCAATCCATTTTTGCTAAACCATTTTTTTAATTCTTTCATAGAGGTGTCTAATTTATTTTGACTAATATTAAAATCCTTATTTGTGACATAAATGCATAGGTCGTCGGCATACTGAATTATTTCAACTCCTTGAGGAATGTAGTTTACAATATCGGCCACGTATGCCGCATACAGGAGCGGACTCAATATTCCACCTTGCGGTATATACCAGTCTCAGCCTTCCTAGAACCTAACAAAATATTATTAATGCGCACATAAATGTCCCTATTATTCAATACCCCGACCAGTTTTGCAGTAAACATGGTCATTGGAAATCCCAATTTAGACATATTGCTACTTAGAATGTTAAAATGAACACTGTCATAGGCATTACTTATGTCTAAAAATATTGCCAGTGCAGTAGAGTTATTAAAGAAACCTAACCAAGTATCAGTTATAATTTTACATATAGCATCCATGGCTGATTTTCCCCGTCGTAATCCAAATTGGATATTAGGGAGTTTGTTGTGATTCTCCAACCATTATTCCATTCTTCTTTTAAGCACCCTCTCGAAAGTTTTTAGAACGCAGGACGATAAGGATATCGGTTTATAAGACGTAGCTTTCTGAGGCGGCTTCCGTGATTCAAAATGGGAACAACCATATACTCTTTCCAAGGACAAGGAAACTCACCAGACAGCCATATATTGTTGAATAAATCTCTGTATGGATAGGAAGCTTTTGTAACATTGAATATACTATATGGTCTCTACTGGGAGCTGTGTTACAGAATGTTTATGGCAGAAGAGATCTCAGCAGATGAAATTTTATCTAACAGTATATGTTGCTGTGGTATAAAGAGTCCATTTCAAGAAAATTAGAAGGCACATATGCCGGAGTTAATTTATTTAAGAATTCATATGTCCAATCACCTATTTCCATTTTGGGTACACTCACCACCTTTTAATTTTCTCCTAGATATTTGTAATTGGGATTCTCCTATTTAACTGATTACAATATTCCTTCCAAGAATTTTTCTTAGCCTGTTTTACCGTGCGTTTGACCAAGGCGCATGCTCTCTTGTAACTGAGGTAATTCTGTAACGTAGGATTCCTTTTGTAATCTCTATAACTTGCCTGCCGTTCCTTCATTACGTGTGCACAGCTCTCTGACCACCAGACAGTATGGTGTCTCTTTTATTTTAATTTCCTTCTTAAGTGGTAACGATTTTTCACAGGCTGTATTCAGGTTATTTATGAACAACTCATATGTATCGGCATAGTTACAATTATTAAAGTGAGTGGTAAACTTCTCCCAGTCGGTCTTATTAATATTCCATTTTCTTGTAGGATATTACTTATATTCACTTAAAGTTAAATGGTTTGAATTAATAAGTATGGGAAGATGGTCTGAGCCCATCGGCCGCTGTATAACTGCCCAGTCAAAACTGGCAGCGTAGGCACTCGAACACAGAGCCATATCTATTGCTGATCCCCTAATCTGATTTATGTTTTCAATGAGGGTTGGACTACCGTCATTTAAAAATACCAAATTAGCTTCTTCTGTGGCCAACAGAAGGGATCTACCTTTACTATCAGTAATATCGCAACCCAAAGAAATATGATGACAGTTGAAATCTCTGCATATAACAGTAGGTCGAGGGACACTGTCAAAGAAACGTTTCCATGCCCTCTGTGAAATATTATTGTTGGATTTATTATACAGAGAAATTAATTTAACTGTTACTATTATGATATAAATTTACAGATTCGCCTACACACATAGCACCTGATGGAGAAGCAAGATTTTTAATTTCAGAAAATAATGCAGTACTTTTTATTTTTTATATTTTAAATATTTTTTTAAAATTTTTAATAATACAGTATTTTCCATCCGAACGATCTTGCCTTATCAATGAATATCCTGAAAAATTATAGCTTTTCCTTGGTTTAAACCAGGTTTCTGAAAGAGCACAAATGTTGATCTGTTTATCAATGAGAAATTTCTCTATATCCCCTTTACTAGCAACAACGGAACGTGCATTCCATTGCAGTATATTTAAATTAGAATTGATATGATCATCCTGTCTAATTGTTTGAATATAAACTTGAGAAACAAGTTAATTAGGGATAACTTAATATACAAATGTACAAACATTTGTACACAATATATAATGATTTATGTGTAAAATTTAAAAATTAAAATAGCTTATTGTATTTAATATTTACTAAGTTTATCAATAATTATTTGGATCTATTAAGTGCATAGAATACGTTTTGCGGAATTAGTTTTCCGATCAAAAATAACCAGATTCTGAAGTTTCTCTTTAATAATTTCATTTAATTTTGAGTTATTTTCTATATTTAATTCTGATTTGTCTATAATTTTTAACACACTGATAACCGCTTCACAAACCTGATTTATATTAATATTTCCCGATGGTACTATAGAGGAGATACTGGGCCTATATGGTTTATTTTGAATTAAACCGCCGGGTATATGTTTAGGAACTTGCTAGAAAGAATAAGCAATTTTTTTCCTTCAGATTCATGAGAAGGAGGTGAATTAATTGGCCTTTTTTTGTTTACTGGCACAGTTTTAATGTAATAATTAGATCGTTTATTTTCGGTAGTAAACGAACTATTTGTCTGCATGAGTGGGGGTGACGTACGCTCTACTTTTTTTTTCGCGTCATTATATGACAAGTTCTCAACCGCTATGATACTTTTAATACGTTTCCTCTTTGTTTCTCTCCCTAGTAAGTACGGTAACCTAGCAAGATACATCTCTGAAGATATATCTACTGTACCCTTATATCTACCTTATATCTACTGTAGCCCTTGCTTAATGTTGCAACAAAACAGACATACAGACTAATATAATTATAATTGTAAGATGTTTGATATTTGCTAAAAAGCAAGTGTATAAATCAATAATTACAAATAATACCATAAACTGTTTACAGCAATATGTTGCTGGAGAAAAGAGGCCAGTTTGGTTTTTATTCTCTGGAATGGGTTCACAATGGCCTGGAATGGGCGCTGATCTAATGCGATTACCAACATTCGCAAAAGCTATAAACTTGTGTCATGAAGTTCTTCTACCGAAAGGAATTAATTTATTGGAAATCATACATTCTAATGACCCTCATATTTATGATTGTATATTGAATTCATTTATTGGTATAACAGCGATACAGGTATATCTATGTATTTTCAATAATTCCTGTTTCTTATTTATGTTTTAATTAGATAAATTAAACCTAGCGCTATTTCGGCTGCTTACCCAACTCAACTGTTTAATCTATCAGTGAAGACTCGAAGTGAAGGTCGTAAGAGTGGAACTTCATAAAAAACTATTAAATTAAAATTTAAGTTTCCTAAACAGTATTAAACTGAAATTACAAATAACAGAATATTTGGCAGGCAAAAATTCATCTTGTTTTTTTACTTCTAGCCGAACCTCACAATTTATTTCAATAAAATTTTAACAGCCTTTTAGCAGACTATATTTTTCTTTTTTTTTACGGAGCGTGGAACTAACCCGAATAAATCCATAAATTTTATTTCGCGATACCCCACCTCTTGATGAATCGCTTTCGCCTTCTAACCTGGTGATGAAATTAGGTCTGAATATTTGTCTCGCGTCAGCTAGTAAATAAATGCCCAAGAAATAAATCGGGATCTCCATTTAGTTTTCACTGATTTGAAAAAGGTTTATGATTCTGTTCCTAGAGTTATGTTATTTCAGACAAAAAAAGTTGGTACAGTATGAGATTTAATATGCTTGATTCATTCTACAGCGGGATTACAACCAAATACACGAAGAGATTTGATCCACGCTTTCGAAAGTACGAAAGGCCTAAGCAAGGTTGTCTTACTATTATTAAACATTTATATGCTGGAGGCTTTGGAGACAAAAGACAAAAATATGAAAGAATGGGAATCCTGCTAGAGGATAACATCACAATATATATTCTCTGAACTTCGCAGATGACATGTCATTGTCGCCTGCGTAGGTGAAGAAAATGCCAACTATATGACCTGTAAACCTAAAGAAGAATTCCGAATTGGGGCCTTGAACATAATTCGCACACTATCATACATTATCGTGCGCAAGCCACAAATCCCTGATATGGTACAAGACGACTGCGTATAATTATGGGAAGTACTAGCACAAGAACCTGGGATCTATTTTAATAGACAAGTCTTGCCCTGTAGAAATAATTGTTTTGAAGACGTGAAGGACGAAATAATAAAGGACAGACAGCTATTGGATGTGCTACATTCCGTAATTTAGAACTGCGCTGTAATTATTACCAGAAAACAAGTGGTAAGCCGAACGTTATATGGACCCTAGGCATGGACATTGAAAGCAAGACTTTCAATCAAATTTCAAATTTGCAACAGAAATGGGATTTTTGGAAAAAACTTTGAGGAAGACTGCCCTTCATAGAGATGCAAATGTTTTCTTAAGAGAAATTGCCGGCGCGAAACATACCGCTATAGATAGGATTAATGGGAGGAGGACAACTGTAATTAATTAATTAATTAATAATGTTTTATTTTTACCAAAAGAAATACAAAAATGATTAATATTTACATTAATATGCACTGGACAATAGTCCGTCTGTCGAGTTGACTAATAACTAATGTATCCAAAAAGACAAAAAAAACTGTGTTTAAAAAAGAAAATAACATTCAATTTTTGAACTAAAACTACAATCATATTTAGTGAAGCTATTAAACAAACTAACAAAGTAAAAATTTGTTCTTATCCATCTAGTTGTAATTAAATTCACTCAGTAAAAACTTCCTATAAGACATCGCTTTGTAACAATATTTGTATAAAAGGTTCCAATTTTCACCATTAAGAATGGCTATACAATTATCCAGAGTTAGATTTCTGGATCCAAAACACTCTAAACAGTAACGCGACAAAATCGGGTATTCACCCAGAAAGTGAGCCACACTTTCTTAAGTATTTAAATTACAGAGTGAGCAATTATAATTAAAGTTTTGTCTCCATGGTTGATAATTGAAGTTCATCATCTCAGATCTCAATTTGAAAAACAGAATAACTTTGTAAATACTAACTTGGCGAATATATTCCAGATTATGATCGAGCCGCTTGTAAACGAGATGAAACCTCGAGGCCGACATATTAGCTAGAAAAGTATCCCTCTGATTCACTCTCATTTTTTCCGACAGCAAAGCTACAAAATATTTAGCAGAGTCTACATTGAAATTATCTACATTTAGCTGAATTGAAAATTCATGTGCTTTATCTATCCAGGTTTGGATCCACCTACTTCTCGACCTAATTCACTCTAACGTAATTAGATAGGCCAGTTTATTAAAATTGCTGAGTGCTTTTACAATAAAGGAAGAATTAATTTAAAAGTATATAAATACAAGACTTCAAGTTTAGTCTCCAAATATAAGGCGTAGTTGGGGGTATTATTTGGGAGGGAAAGTATTCTTTTAATCGCGAAACGTTGGAATTTCTTTAATACATCATATTCTTTGTATCCCCATACCTGGGCCGCGTAACAAACAATAGTCCGTGCAACTGCTTCAAACACCCTCCACTTTACGTCAAAAATAACTTTTATTATGGAATAAACTCCCCAACGTACGATTAAACCCTAATTTAGCTACTTTTATTTTTTCTTCAAAATGTTCTTAGAAGTTAACTGCTGAACTGGGGTTCAAAATTACACCGCGGTATTTATAGGTTTTAACAATTTCTAAATTCTTTTTCTTAAACCTCCACTTTTAATTGGACCTTAAGTTTGATTTGTGATTTTGAAATATCATAATCTTTGATTTGTCTGTAATCTTTGATTCAAATTCCATCGATCACAATAAACCTCTAAATCATCTATCATTTTCTGCAGAGCGCTAGGAGATTCGGCCAATATTACCACTCGTCCGCATACATCAAGTTAGCTGTTAGATCATCAATGAAAAGCGAGAAAAGCGTCGAACTTAGTGCACAACCTTGTTTGACTCCAGTTGAGGTTGTAAACCAATCAGATAACTTTTTACCATTCCAAACCGCTGATTGTGTATTATATAGAGACTTTCTACCATTGTAATGAACTTATAAGAGACACCTAAATTACCCAACTTAAAAAAGAGGGCATTTCTGTCTATCGAATCAAGGCGGCTTAGAAGTCAACAAAAAAAAGCGTAAACTCTTTGATTATTGGCTCTACATTTCAACTTCACCATACTAGTAAGGATATATAAATTATCCGAGTAGAAAAACTCTTCTGAAACCACCTTGATAATCACTTAACACATCATTAATATCAGCCAGTTGTTTAACCTGTTAGATAACATACCAGTGAATAACTTTGACAGCAATGTGTTAAAAGAAATACCTCTGTAATTAGTAATGATATTAATATAGCCCTTTTCACGTTTTGCATAAATCCAGAATAACTCAAACCATTAGACATATTAAATCCGTCTGTTTTTCCTTCTTCCACAAATGTCTCATATAACAAAAAAATATCCTGATTTTTAATAAAACTAAAAAAGTTAATTAAATAAAATTTCTTCCTTAAACCAGCTACATTATAACTGATTATCTTAACATTACTTATAAATCTATTCTCTACAATACCTCGACAGACGGTATGCCCTCAATTTTTACGCACAATAGTCGATTCATTGTGCACATTACGAGTGGCAATAGGGGTAGAAGCTCTCTCCAACAGCGTTTTAACAACATTCAACTCTTCTTCAGACTCACACAGCAAGCCAACATCGAGGTCCCAGACGAACTTCTTATTGTGAAAGAAAAAGCAGTCCTCTCTCATCTTAATACATTCGTTTTTATCGACTAACAAAATTTTCTTCATCTATCCAAAAAAAAAACCCTAGAACTACCTTTCCAATAACCCACCGAAAGGCAAAACACAGGAAGAACTGGTTATAGAGGACATAACAACTCGGTCTATACAAAAAGGACGCCAAGAATGGTGCAAGCAACCCTGTTTAAGGAAGGACTTGATGGAAAGCCCACTACAATTTATATTATATTGTTTTTTGTTCTAATAAGAAGTATATAAAATTTGGAAGGCAAAATCTAATTGAAAAATTTAAGACTGAGTTATTTACGTGACTAAGTAAGAAATGAACAGACAACTATTATTTCCGATACGAAGGTTTTAGCAAAAATCCATCAACCCGAATTTTTCGCAATTTTCTCAAAATGTGCTCCAACGATTTTAATCAAAACCGATTTTACAGAATAAAATTCTATGTTTTTGGTATTTTCTTCAAACTTGGAATGTTCAATATATATTTATATGTTTACAGCTTAGTAGGCACTTCAGATTATTGTCCGATTTGTTCGGACTGCAGTTTGTTGTTGTTTTTCTGTGGGGTAGCTATATGGGCCCAGTGGGGCTTTGGATAGTTGTTTCGTCCCTCCCCACAGACATATAATAATAGCCGGAAAATTATCGAAACAACATATTATTCTATGACCTTTAGTTTTTTCTGAAGAAGAAAAAAGAAAATTAAATGAATCCCCTGACCAAATGTATTTTCAAAATGGCAATCAATTGCCCTTTTTCAGAATTCAAAGGGAAGTGAAATTTAAAGATGTTGATGTTGTTTGATGATCTCAATTTATTATGGATGTTTTACTGCAAAACGAATTATTTAAGAAAGTGTTGCTGGATACAGAAAGTTGGATTAGGCCGAGATATGGAACAAATCTCCCCCTAGTTTTAGTAGTTAATAATTATTTATTTATTAATAGTTTATAATAGTTAATAGTTTATTAATTAAGAGTTTTTTAATAATAATAAGTAATTTTTAATAAATAAATAAATCAAACAGTTACAAATATTATCTTCCATTATTGAAAATTAAGAAATTCACTGAAGAAATTTTGTAGGAAAACTGACTAAAGGTTCTCTTACTAAGGATTTTTTATTTTTCCCAATTCATTGTCAGAAAAATAATTTTATTATGTTTCTATAGACATTCACTTACCTATTATTATTTCAATGTAACCTGTGGCACCACAACCTGTATCATAGATAACTAAACATTTATTACAAAATTTCAACGTCTAAGAAAATATTTCAAATAGTACAATGAGAATTGTTCAAAAGAGAAAGTGAAATGTTTCAAAACTCCAAAATAATTTCTCGTAATTAAAACTGCCAATTAAAATGTTGGTTAATCAGTATATATTCCAATTCATTAACAGATTGGCTTAGTGGATGTGCTCATTGAATTAGGCATAGAACCTGACGGTATTATTGGACATTCCGTTGGTGAATTGGGCTGTGCTTACGCTGATGGATGTTTTACTGCAGAACAAGCGATACTTTGTGCTTATGCACGTGGAAAAGCCTCTCTTGAAGTACCATTAATAAAGGGAATGATGGCTGCAATAGGTATGTATGTAAATTTGAGTTATAGAAATAGTATGGTGTAGAGGCCGGCCCGTCTTAAGAGGTTAAACTTTTGCACAGCTCTTATAAAAAAAAAAAAAAATATCAAAAGCGAACATACTGTTATTCCAGATAATATTTACTAATGATATTAAACTAATTTGTTACCCGTTAGAATTGTTTAGAAAATCTAAACATAACAGATAACTGTTACAATTCACTGCGCTTGCCAAAGAGCATATTTGCAAAGTTCTGACATTGCTCACTTTGATGCCATGATTTGCAAAATACTGTAGACATATGTACATACACTCATCTTTTTTCCCTCATCAGGATTGGGCTATAACCAGATAAAGGACCAGCTGCCACCGACAATTGAAGTAGCCTGTCATAATTCTAAAACTAGTTGTACATTGTCCGGACCAGCTGAAGATATGGAACAATATGTGGCTAGTCTAAAAAAGAAAGGGATATTTGCTAAACTTGTTAACGTTTCTAATATTGCCTATCACAGCAGATATATCAAAGCTGCAGAGCTTAGCTTTTTCAATTATTTGAAACAGGTGTGTTTTTCCAATATTTCATATTAAAAGAGCATTTAGTCTTTGTTGGCATTAAATCAAATTCATGTCTATTTTTTCCACTCTTTTAAAGACATTTAGAGACGTTGACACTATTCTAATGCCTGCATTGCAATGGAAGGAGATAACCTCCTTTCTAGAACTGCCCTCAGAAATCTAAACTGCAAAAATTAAATTCTACAAAATTGCGCAGCAAGCATTGCGGATGAATACATAACATTTTGAAGCTAACGTTAAATTCCATAGTGTCTTTGTAGATAAAATGTCTTTTTCAAATCTGCCATATCATCAAGTTAACTAGTTTGCAGTTAACTAGAACTTTTCCACAATAGCGTATTAGAAAGTAATTCCGTCAAGTTGAAAATGCACTATTAAACTGTTAAAGTAGACTGGCTTATGACAAACTATGTTGTGGCCGATGAAATTCTTCTGGTTGCGATAATTGCTGGTCAAAGATTTTGAAATACTATTTAATCCAGGTTTGAAAAAAATTCTAATAACAGTTTTGTTTTGACTCAGATAATACCAGAACCAAAGCAACGAACAAAACGTTGGATAAGCAGTTCCATTCCTGAATCCTCTTGGGATAGTGATCTAGGAAAATTCAGTTCGGCTGAATATTATACGAATAATCTACTGAAACCAGTATTGTTTGAAGAAGCCTCGGTTCATATTCCAGCAAAATCTATAGTCATAGAAATAGCTCCTCAAGGTCTACTTCAATCAATAGTCAAAAAATCACTCTTCACCTGTACTAACATACCATTGGTCAGTAGATTTGAGAAAGATAATCTGGCACATTTATTTATGGCTATTGGCAAGTATGTGGCAATTCTCGAATTATTTTTGCTTTTATATGTTATTATTTGTATTAACTTTAAAAGAGAGATTTTCATTGTTTATTTTATTATTAGAATAATTAATAATACATAATTTTTAGGCTATATTTGGAAGGAGTTACTGTTAATATAGATAATTTATATTCCAAAATTGAATTTCGATTGTCTGGGCCTATACCTTCACTTGGTCCACTATTAACTTGGGAGTTAGTCACCTCACCTTTCATTAACGATTTACTTAAAAAAGTAAGTAAAAATTTTTAATATAATTAATTTTTTATTTCAAGCATTTTTATTACTTCCTCTAAGCTGAAGAGCCCGGAGCTTTCAGCATTTTCTTGTGACCTAGTCTCATTTTTTCTGTTTGTTAGAGAAAATACAGATTATGATATGAAACATCCACAATTTTTTTTTTCATAGTTAATCAATTTGCTTCAAATTTCTTTTTTCTTTCACTTACTTAACAGACAATATTGTGACGGTGACATATTTTTGAAATTGAGTTATTTACGAATTTTTGTCGTATTAGGTAGTGGTATGTTTGAGATACACTAGAAATGCGAAAAAAAAAATTTAATGTTGATCTTTTTTTTTATATGAAATAGATCAAGCAATCTCTGTTGATAAAATTGCATTTAATTAAGCATTAACTTTTCTGCCATGTTCATCACAGTGTATGGATGAATGGTTTGTAAATGTGACAGACAGCCAAGCTTCCCCCTAGAATCTGTCTCTGGAGGTAGGAAAAACTGTACATAAGTCCAGCCATCACAGACGAACCTTGAAATTGTTAAATCAATGGATGTCTTTAACAAAACAAAACAAAAAATGATATTATTTAATATAATCATGACAAATTGATTGAACTAATAAATAATAAATTCAATTCTAGCATACAACCTGTCAACCAATGTCAGATATTGATTTATCAGACAAACGTTTAGAGAAGTACTACAGTCACAGCCTTTGTGGTAGACAAGTAATCTCATTTACATTATTATTGGTAAGTTTAAATTACTTGTCAGTAACAAATAAAATCTATTGTTTTCTTAATATCACATCTTTCCTACAGAATCTTGTGTTAGAAAAATTCAAAAAATTAAATGAAGTAATTATAAATCAAGACACAATCGAGATTAAAAATTTATGGTTCAACGAAGAACTTGAGGTTTTAGATTACTGTAAGTAAATTATGTAATTAAAAATCTTTATCGCTTTATGTTTTATATTTATCACTTTTGTTTTATAAGATTGTTACGTTATTCAGGTAATTATTTGTGTTAAAGAAAACTGTTCTGTCACTCTGTGTACATTTGTATATACTGACCTAAAATAAATTATAATTTTGATTTGATTTAATTAAAATAAATTGTTTAAATTTATTTTTAATTTTTACCAATTTGTTTTAGTAAATTCAGAAATTACATTGCAAGTACAAAGAGCCACTGGGTTGTTTGAGATTGAATTAAATTCACAGTTCTTAGTGATGGGCCAAATAAGTTTTCTTGAATCCAACAATGAATTTAGTTTTCCAACGGAACGAGGCTTGTTCGAACAGCCTCTGGTGGAGATATCCCATAATGAGATTTACAAATATTTTGAAGAATATTCTGTTAAATTTAATGATAATTTTAAATTAATACAAAAAGTTTGTTTCTATAAAACTGGTAATTACATCCAATACTTTATTTTATTTAAAAAAGAAGTAGCTCTTTTATTTTCTCTTTCTCTCTCTGTATATATTCCTTTATTTTTAAAGAAATAAACGCAATTATCCATTGGAAGGGTGACTGGATGGTATTCCTGGATGCT
This sequence comes from Triatoma infestans, assembly GCA_011037195.1. Taxonomy (NCBI): domain Eukaryota; kingdom Metazoa; phylum Arthropoda; class Insecta; order Hemiptera; family Reduviidae; genus Triatoma; species Triatoma infestans. The sequence goes on from JAAEAF010011064.1 coordinate 37,112, forward strand.
GTAATGATGCTAGTGTCTCTGAGTGAAACAATGAAACATAACCAATTTCAAAGGGTCCATTTTATTA